>JACXGM010001657.1:7725-33804 GCA_016801145.1 Umbra pygmaea
GCTCCGTGGGTCTACGCTGCTCCGTGGGTCTACGCTGCTCCGTGGGTCTACGCTGCTCCGTGGGTCTACGCTGCTCCGTGGGTCTACGCTGCTCCATGGGTCTGTGCTGCTCCATGGGTCTGTGCTGCTCCATGGGTCTACGCTACTCCATGGGTCTGCGCTGCTCCATGGGTCTACGCTGTCCATGGGTCTACGCTGCTCCATGGGTCTGTGCTGCTCCATGGGTCTGCGCTGCTCCATGGGTCTGCGCTGCTCCATGGGTCTACGCTGCTCCATGGGTCTACGCTGCTCCATGGGTCTGCGCTGCTCCATGGGTCTGCGCTGCTCCATGGGTCTGCGCTGCTCCATGGGTCTGCGCTGCTCCATGGGTCTGCGCTGCTCCATGGGTCTGCGATGCTTCATCAGTCTGACCAACCATTAGGGTCGAATTTCATTGAACAAACCACCCAATAAAAAACTCAAAATGCACTGTTCCAAATTATTATGCACAAAGGGGTTTAAAAACATTTTATAAGTTATAAAGACCTGAAAATTGTCATTTTTTTATTTGAAGCATTAGGAGCAGTGCTTAATTTGTAAATTTGAAGGTCTGGGAACACATAGGCCCGCAAGAGGGAGAAAGATTCAGCAGGTTTAGAGGTAATGGAACATGTAAAAAAAGAGGAAAACAACACAGCAGCTCAGTATACCCTTAGTGATGGGCATTTGAGGCTTCATTACTGTTCTTCAAGCAGCAGGATCAAATTGTCAACACAAACTCAGAATTTATTTTGGAAAATTAAAGCTGTCACTGATATTTGACACGTCCCAATGTTTTTCAAAAATGTTGTCACAAATGTAGTGTGTGTTGAGAGAGGGAAACCAAAACAGGCACCAGAAATGGTTTGTTGTATTTAATATAGGTAGTCCAGGATGAACACAAACAGTGCAGTAGTGGAGAAAAGGCAGCACGTAGCACAACGGTATGTATATATAACAGAATACTTATGCTTTATAAGAACACAATCCTTTACGGTAATTTCTCTAATGTGCGACAGTAAGTCGCATGGTTATGACACAATAGTTAGCATATTTTCACAAAAATGGCTGCTACCGGGCCATAACGTGAGATACAAGGTAATGGAGCTTTTTATACATTGTCCTGTTTCTTTAGAAATTAACAATGGGCAAATAGAGTCTGTAAACACTTCAAATGTAAATTTATTCACTGTCAAAGTGACCCCTAAAGTGAATGGAATTAATAGAATGCTAATGTAAGGTGATAGCCAGGTAGCATCAGAATTCACCCAGAGCTACTTCAACTTCCGCATGTAAGCCTACCCCCTTGCCAGCACCCCACCCTTCTTCTTCTTCTTCTTCATCTTCTTCGTGTTTATTGGCAGATCGCAACCGACTTAAGGTGCATATAGCGCCACCAACTGTACAGGAGTGTGAAGCCAGTCACGGCCCACCCAATTCAAATCTACCCACCACACCCCGCCACCCTAAGTAATGGGAACACAGCCCAGTACACCACCCCGAACCCCTACCCACCCCAACATCCCCCCACGTCCCACTACCTACTTTCCCCCCTAACCTTCATACACTCATGAATCAACTCCCCCGTAATGTCAGTAACACCCAGAACACCCTAGCAGCACCCACCACCACATCAATCCTAGCATTTCTTCCCTTAACCTGACTAGAGACATTAATCACACTACAAATAAATGCCAGAAGCTCAACCCTGCCCACCACCAACAAATCCTTACCAACTACACACTTATGCTTACACATCTCAGAAAACACTACCTTGTGACCCCCCAAACCTTCCTCTGACACCGGGCTTACATCCCGCTTCTTCTCTACCAGCACACCTACCCCAAGGCCTCCCACTCTCCGCACTGCTTCAGCATACGTGACCTTATCCACCACCTTAACCCGCTGTGCCTCTGCTGCCCTCTTCTGAACCATACACCCCCCAAATGCAGCACTGTGCTCCCCACCACAATTACAACACCTTGTCCCTTACCCCACACTTGCCATACTCATGACGACCCCCTCACCTACCACACCTACCCTGCCCCCTCCACACATCAGCCACATGCCCCACACGCTGACATTTAAAACACCTCAGTGGTGGTGGCACATATTCCCTCACATAAAATCTAAGAAACCCAACATGCACCCTACTTGGCAACGGCCCTCCAAACTCCAACAACACCATCGGACTCACCTTCTCCAACCCCAACGACCTACTGCCCAATCATCTCGCTTCCACCACAACACCTCCCGACACCACCTCTTTAAGCTCCACCATGGACAGATCCTCTGGAACACCTGTGTTTACCTCTCACCTTTGCAGCACTCCCAGGCACCTGACATTTCACCTTACCACCATTCAACACCTCCAACTTCAGTAACTTATCCTTTTGAGACACAATACCCACCAAAATAAGTACCCTACCACCAGTGTTGGTCACGTTCCTTTAAAAAAGTAATTAGTTATAGTTACTAGTTACTTCTCACAAAGAGTAACTGAGTTAGTAACTGAGTTACATAATTATAAAAGTAACTGATTACCAGGGAAAGTAAATATTGCGTTACTTAAAAAAAAATCAAGTATGTCAAATAACTTGGAAGCCCTCAATATTAAATATGTTAGATGAATGAAATGGAAACTAAATACAATCAATTACTAGTCTGAGTCTGAGTTACAAGAGTTTGCGGTGGTGGAGAAAAATCTAGTTTCAGTTGCTTTGATGCCGTGGCTCCATCTTCGTTGGCAGCGGAGCTCACGTTATCAACTTCATTCTTGGCCACTAGTTTGTGGCGGCATGTGACAATGTGAGGTGCTTCATTGTAAGTGCATAGTCTTTCTTCCTGTGCATAAGTTGCACGTTACATAAACATTCTTGCCTTTCACCTCGACGAGGGAAAATTAGTGCTTATTATACTTACAGTTCGCAAACGCTACCTTTGAACTCGTTGGATTTGCCATCGCTCTGACTCCTGGCCGTTGGTGTGTGCGAGTGTCTGTGCGTGTGTGTGAACTGAACAGTGAACACCCGCCCTACTCTGCCTCTGGTTGGTTGGCAAACGATGTAAATGTACTCTAAGCCAATCATCATCAGTTGTGGTTATCTACACATACACACACACACACCAGAGAAAAAACTTTGCAGGTCCTGCAGAGAGAAAGCAACAGATGAAAACCGCTTCATTGAGCTCAATTAAACATACAATATATAGATTTTGGCTGCCAGGGGGCTCTCAATCAAAACAATAGCAAAAGATGTACTTGGATGACGTCGGGAGGTTGCGTGGGATCATGGGTTTGGTTATCGTCGTCAATGACAACCTTCCAATCTAGCGTCTCTAAAAAAATTATAACTTTATTCACGTTATGTTTGGCGGTTCCGTGGAACTTAGAGCAACTAGAGCAGTGAAAGGTTATATGACGCCATTGACGGGGGCGACAAAATGAAACGTCCCGTGTCTTCGAATTATATTACAAATTTCTCTGGATTTGAAAGTTGGTGGAAACATTTAGGATAATGTAAGTACACAACTAAGAAATATATATAATATATGTATAGTGATGTTTTTTTTATGCAAAGTATGTATTTTGTTATTGTTTTGATTGATATTACATATTGTACCTTTAAATACATCACATTTTATTGTCAGTAACGGTAACGGTGTTGTAACGGGGGAAACAATAATTTCTTTGATTACTCGTTACTGAAAAAAGTAACACTGTTAGTAACGCAGTTTATTTATAACACCGTTATTCCCATCACTGCGTACCACCACTCAAACATTGTGCATCTTTCACCCTCCCAACCTGTTCCCTAATCGCCGCCGTGAGTGAGACAGAGTGCAACACCCTTCACCCTCTCCCGAACTACACTCACCACCTTTTCTCTTCCTTGCAAGCTACTTCTTCCTCCGTACTTAAGGTGACTCCTCAAAACTTACCCCCACACCGGCAACACCCAGCCAGTTCTGACTGAGAGTGGGTCTTGGCAAGGTTCATTCACAGCCAATTTCCAAAGGACGCCGCTGAAATGCCTCTCGGCGCAATTGGATATATCAGACTTTTGCAGAGTCGTGTCTGTCACGGATCCCCTTAGTGTGTGTATAGGAATGAGACAGGCGCGAAGGAATGCCAAGAATCCAAAGGTATTTATTCCGAACTGATAGAAAGCAAACAAATACTGCCTCGTGGGGCTAAACCAAAACATACGCTAATGGCAGCAGAGCGACACCACAGGAACCCGTAACATGGAAAATGGGCGGAAAATGGAAAGAGGGTGGCCCAGGGTCAGGAGGGACAGATGGCGGCCCGGGGTCAGGAGGGACAGAGGTTGAGCGGGGTCAGGAGGGACAGAGGGTGGCCCGGTGTCAGGAGGGACAGAGGGCCAGGGGAGAGGCAGTTCAGGCGGCCAGGAGAGAGACAGTTTAATGGGCCCTGGCGGCAGGGTGTCTGGGAGCCCTGGCGGCAGAGTGTCTGGGAGCCCTGGCACAAGCAGGGGGTCTGGGAGCCCCGGCGGCCCAGCAGGGGGTCCAGACAGCGGCGTCAGCGACGGGGTTCCTGATGGCGGCGTCAGCGGCGGGGGTCCGGGCAGCGACGTCAGCGGCGGGGGTCCAGATGGTGGCTGAGCAGGAGGTCCAGACAACAGCAGCAGCTGAGTAGGGGGTCCGGACAACTGCGGCGGGTGAGCAGGGATCCGGACAACTGCGGCGGGTGAGCAGGGGTCCGGACGACAAAACTGTGGGCTCTGGTGACAGGGGTTCTGGGAGTCCTGGCGGCAGGGTGTCATGGAGCCCTGGTTGCAGGGGTTCTGGGATCCCTGTCAGCAGGGGTTCTGGGAGCTCCGGCAGAAGGGGGTCTAGGAGCCCTGGCGGCAGGGGGTCTAGGAGGAGCCTTGGTGGCAGGGGGTCTAGGAGGTCCAGCGGCGGGTGAGTAGGGGGACCGGACGACAGCAGTGGCTGAGCAGGGGGTCCGGACTCTTCCCAGGAGGCGTCATCACCAAACCCTGGCGGCGGAGAGAGGAGTAGGACCTCAAGGTCCGTGGCCAGGAGGGGCTCAGGTGTTGGGGACGCAGAGCAGGCTGCTGGAGGCTGTGATGGTGGGCAGGCTGCTGCCGGAGGCATTGGCTGTGGGCAGGCTGCTGGAGGCTATGGACAGACTGCTGGAGGCTGTGGGCAGACTGCTGGAGGCTGCAGCTCAGAGGCCGCGGACCCGCTTATAAGAGCAGGGATGTCCTCCTCCTCACTCTCATAACGGGGAAGGTCGGCCATCTTGGGTAGGTCGGCCATCTTGGGAAGGTTGGCCATTTTGGGAAGGGGGCCCCAGCCCTACGACGGGGAGCCCTAGAATGGGGACTAACACCCTGGACCGTAGGGGTAGGGCCTTGACTGGAGCCCTAGGGGCAGTAACAGAGGCCCTAGGGGCGGTAACAGAGGCCCTAGGGGCAGTAACAGAAGCCCTAGGGGCAGTAACAAAAGCCCTAGGGGCACTAGCCTGAAAGATAGGGTGGTTCATGAAGCTAGCCTGGGAGCTAAGACTGGGACTAGCCTGAAAGCTAGCCTTGAACAAGGGAGAGCTAGGAGGGCATCAGCTGAATGGCTTAGTGCAGGCACTAATGGAACCAAGGGTGTATCTCGTTAATAACCCCACTAGTAGTGCCCGGAATGGTACCAAACTTCTACAGTAGTACAAATAGGTTCTGTACTTATATAACGAGGCATTGAAAAGTTAGTAAGTACACCAGAAGTATATTTAAATAACACTTGCCTGATGGCTGCGATATCCCTCTAAAGTCACGCACAGAGCACCATGGAAGAAAGGGGTCAGTCAGAAACTCTATATACTTTGCCAAGGTCTTTTTCACACCTCAGGGACCCTAAAGGGGCCTACCAGCTCTCTCCCCCCACAAAGGAGCCTACCAGCTCCCTCGCCTTGATTCAGGCCCAAAACATGACTCCGCCACCTCTTTGCTGACATCGCAGCCTTATAGGGACATGGTGGCCATCCATCAACTATCTACTACTCCATCCATCTGGACCATCCAGGGTTGCACGGCATCAGGCGCGGTTCTAGTGGGGTGGCAAACACATTTGCCTGGCAACACTATAGTATTGCGGCAATACAAACTCTGATTTGTCCATTCAGAATAATAGTCCTTCGTTTAAGAAGGATTTTCACTTAATACTGTCTGATGAAGCGATGCGTTGATGTAAAACGTTAGTTTACATCCTTAATCCTTAATAGTAGCCTAATCCAGACTATTCACAAAAGTTGAATTCTGTTAAATAATATTGACCTAAAGTTAGAATGAACCTAAACAGCATACTACAGTACACTTTGCCTGGCGTAGCCATCAACCTATGTCGGTACTCTGCTATTCATGGCGAACATTCTGTCAAATCGAGGTAAGCATGTTGAGAACAGTTTCTCATTTGAAACGGTGACCTGGCCAAGATAAATCACAGAGGTGCAGAAGGCATAAAAGTTACACATGAATTACATGACAATGAAGTACAGAAGTACAACGTTTATGACACTTAATTCCAATTTGCATAAAAAATTTGGAAAATGGTGTAGTAGAGGGTGAATGACTTTGGTTTATTTGCATTTTCCATACTGTCCCAACTTCTTTGGAATTTGGGTTATAGTTGTTTGAGTACTAAAATGGCTTCTGAAAACCATTGCTATTAGCCTTTTAGCCTCGGGATAGTAGGCCTAGTCTTTTATAAATAATGTTAGATATAATTATGTAATGAATGCTAGCAATAATAGTACTTCAACCATCCAATTTTTCCAATAGACCATCTCAATTTACTGCCATTGGTGAATCATCTCCAATTGACTGCCAGGAAGCTTCTGATGTAAGAAATGTACAATCATTTAATTTCTTCTGAGTGCAACAGCATCACTTGGCACAAAAAATAAATGGATTAAAGACTAGAGAAGCTTCTACTGAGGAGTTTTGTCTAAAGCAGAAGGGAATATTGAGGGACATTATGTATACTCCATGTATTCCATATATTACACTATAGACTTCATTTGTCTGTCAATATTCTATTTGCCATGATAAAACAAGGTCTATGAAGTCACACACTACTGCACCCTTAGCCTGGTCATATGGCAAAATATTCTTATCTGATTCATGACTCAGGGTTATGTTGTCATGCATGAGCTCATGTGCGGGAAATCACAGAGTCTCTTAGAATACCAAAATAATGTTTTCAATTGGCGCTGCAACCAGTAGTAGCCTATTTATTATGCGATGGGTCACACTCGCATCTCTGTTCACCGAACATCAGACTTCTCGTGCCTCAGTGACTGCGCATGGACTAGATCACGTGGGAGGTCCCTTTAAGTTTCCATTGAGAGGCCTGACCGTGTCACATGATGGACATGATATAATGAAAAAGCAGGAACACAGAGACAGAGTGTACCGCAGCTAGATTTGAAAAAAATCTACGCACTCATCTGCAAACACCCTACCATAAAAGTCGATGACAGTTCCGGACGAAGTGATCCAGAATGCGTCTCGTTCGGACGGGACATTTCAGTCGGATCGGGATTGCACCTGCCCATCTATGAAGCACTTTTGAAGGGAAAGATCACTTAAAATAACGTGTTTATTCCATCTAGCTACCTGGGAGTGGAATCGGTGCGCATCTCATGTGCGTGAGTGAAGTTATTTTTAATGTCCCAGATGGTTGATACGTAGCTGGGTAGAGGCTCTGCTCCTCTGTTCAGCTTACATTTCTGGACGTTACTGTTGTGTTTTCTTATGTGTTCTTTCTGTTTTAATACAGCCGATAAATCGCATGTGTTATGTAAATTTTGTAAGTGCGTGACAGGGAAATGCGCCCCTGCATGCTTTAATTATCTCCCACTTGGCTTTTGCATTCTATAGATTACATACAGTCTTTTCAATGTCCGCATTCCAGTTTGTGTTGCGCAGATTTAAGTGTAAGTAAACGGCCTATATTCAGCACAGACTATTTGATTAAAGGTTTTCTTGTCTGTTGTGTAATAAAATGCATATAACGTCACGCCCATAACATAATTCATTTAGGCATCGCAACAACACAAGGCTGTTATCGCATACATTTTTCTGTATTTCTAGAAACTTTTAACTAAAAATGTAAGTTGCCACTAATAGGGAGGTTTTGTGTTGTCGAAACAAGCTTGTAGTGTACGTTTGACAGTCAAGGAGGGCGGTGTTTTTAAGAACGCAATTTCACTTGCGCTCTTCAAAGCATAAACAAATGTGGGGCATCCGTTTAAGAAGGATTTTCACTTAATACTGTCTGATGAAGCCATGCGTTGATGTAAGACGTTAGTTTACATCCTTAATCCTTAATAGTAGCCTAATCTAGACTATTCACAAAAGTTGAATTCTGTTAAATAATATTGACCTAAAGTTAGAATGAACCTAAACAGCATACTACAGTACACTTTGCCTGGCGTAGCCATCACCCTATGTCGGTACTCGGCTATTCATGGCGAACTTTCTGTCAAATCGAGAAGTGCGTAGTGTCGGGCTATAGGCTGAAGCCTATATCCGCCCATCTTTGATAAATTCCAAGCTTCTATCTGTGGCCAAATCCATTGTCAATATGTTTTGAATTGTCTCTGTCATACGGCTACTGGTTGTTAAGGAAATGTGGCAATAAAATGCGACGTCACTGACTTGTCTGTCGGAGAAGCGTTACGGATAAAAACAACCTGGCACCTGACCACCTTTAGAACGAGCACTGCGTGCGAGAACGCGCATCTCCATCCCGATTGCGTATTGATACTAAGACCATACACAAACCGCCTAGAGAGATCCAAATAATATTTTTTTCCATTGCCTAGTCATGCATGATCTTGACGTATGTAAATGTGTCTAACAGTATCAGCCCAGTCAAACTTTATCCATTTTCTCCCATTGAAATCTGACAAGGTCTACTTTGAATTCAATTTACCAACATAAGCTAGTCAAAGAGCCAGAAACAAAGGTGACATTAACTTTTTTGTCACAACAGAGAAGGCTGACATCACTGGCTTTGCAAAATATGCAAATATGCCTTCTGGAGATGGGCCATCCCTGCCGACCCAACATATCCCAAAACATCGCATCTACAAAAATGCTCCAATGTCCTTAAACTGCCAGGAAAGACCTAAATGTCAGTATTGTACACCTACATGACTTTCCTCATTTTCGTCAAAGCTTTATACAATCGTATAGGAGTTTAATTCCTTATTATATTATGTTTTACACTTTTACCTTCTCTTAAACACAATGTTTTTTAGTTTGTTTGTGTCCTCATGTGTGTGTGTGGGGGGGGGGGCAGGTTGTTTTGGGGGGGGGGGGGGGGGGGGGGTTAGTTATTTAAGTGGAATTAGATTTCTGTTTCTCAGGAAGTATTTTCCTGTTGGCTTCTTTTAATCCTGCATTTTATTAATAGTGATTCTGTCATTTCTCAACATCAGTGCCTAATACATAAACAGTGATTAACAGCAGGCAGAATAAATTTTGTGAGATTTAAGGTGTCAACATAACATTTTTTTATTAGTGTGAATAATCAAATACCTACTTAACTAATTGGTTCAGGGGTATTTGCTGTTTTTTGACAACTTAAAATTCAGGGCATTCTTGAGTGGGTGTTCATGTTGGTACATAAAAAAAATGTTCACCCTCTTCTAATTCTGTGATGAGCAATTTACCATTAAGGCCTTTTCTCTATACAGTATGTACAGTATATATGCACAAATGATGCAGCTGAACTGTGAGTATTATAATTAACCTTTAAATATTAACCTTTATTTATCCAGGGTAGACAAACTAAGACCAGTCTCTTGCAGTTGTGTCCTGTGATACAACAAAATAGTATAAAAATAGAAGCCAAGGAACTAAAACATAATAACATTATAAAATCAATGGCATTTACATAATAAAATATGATAAAACCAGGCTTTAAAAGAAACAATCACAGTTAACAATAAAAAGGTAATCTAACAGACATTTCAATTTCCTAACAGGAACTAAAACCCATAGCTTAAGTTTGCTCTGAAGGTCATTCCATGAGTATGGTATTCAAATGCAGTGAACCTGTGGTGTCTAGTAATAAAACATCCTGAGCCCGAGTCTGATGTATGATTCTACACCACCTAATTGTTTCATTTAAATACCTAAGTAGTTTCTGTAAAACAGCCATGTAAACAAACATTAGCCAATGTCTGGTCCTTCTAAAATTCAAAGAGTCCCAGCCAACAGCAGTGCACAGTAGGCATTAAAGCATGCAATAGTTTGCTCTAGTAATAAAGTGCAATGCTGCATGATATAAATCTAAATGTTTCAGCCTTGATGCTGACCCATTCATATACAGTATATTACATCACCGTAATCAAGCACTGACATAAAAGTGGCTTGTACAACTTCCTTTCTATGCTGTGAGGACAGACATGATTTATTAAAAAAAAAGAAGCAAATTCTCACTGTAAGTCGATCACTTGCTGCGTCATTCAGCAGACCACTATTGGTCAGTTCTTTTAATGTAGCCAAATATCAAGAACATAAAGACTTAAGAGGACACTGGTCATACAACTGCATTACTTGATTCATATGTTGTTCAATGGCAGTCAATGAACTTATAGGTTGACCTGGTAGTCAGACTTGGACCGACCCATTTCTTCAGTAATAAACATGCTGAATTAACTTTTTAAATTGCTTTCTCATTGATATGGGCAGCTACTGTAATGTATGCGTATGGATATGCATAGTATCCTGTTGAGTACTTCCTTCCCACAGTTCTGTCCCTTGGCAAGGGTTGAGACTGATGGCGCTGTTAGCTAGCTAGGTACTTTTTCTATGGTATTATCATGGTCTGCAAACACCTTTTAAGGTGAAAACCTGCACTGAATGTGTTTGAGATAACTTTAGTAAACTCTTTAGTCAGAACCCAAGGGAATCTCAATGGGAGGCAGAAAAGGCCACATGTAGATTCTCTCCCAAATGCAGGACTCAGTTGCGCACAATATATTTTGTTAGCTGGAGAGCAAAGCTCCAAGCTGCTCTTCACCACAAAGGAAGCAGCAAGATTAGTGATGTATTCAAAATGTGTCCCTAGAGTTCAGAGAGTGTGTTGTGTACATGGCTGCTGATAACAAACAGACACCAACATCTGTGACAGCGTAGGTATGACACCTGTCAAGTGACCTTTTCTTTGTTACATACCAAATGGGTTAGTTTGAACTGTAAGCTATGTAATTTAAGCGTTAGATTATTACATTGAACGTTGAAGCACACAGACAGACGGCTACAAGGTCTGAGTCATTTGCATAGCTTTTTCCCTCCTCCATTTCTGTCATCCTCCACCTTCTTTCCATTAGTCCACTTCCTCTCCCGCCGTCTCTCTAGCTCTCCATCTCTCTATTCCGCATTGTCTTATTTTATCCCTTTTTCCAACCTTCTTTTATTGCTCTATCCATCCCACCCTCTTTCTCCTGTCTTCACAGTTTTTTCCCCTCTACATCTCTCTCCATCCCTCTTTCCATGCCTGGCTTCATAAACTGTCACTACTGGTAATTCAACATTACAGTGTAGCTTAGTAAATGTATCCTAACAATGTCGATTCTGGACATATCTGAATGCAGGGCTCACAGAGGTTGTGTTAGATGTGTTAATTTGTCCTCATGGTGTTGGTGTCTGTTGTGTTGGTAGTCGTGCATTTCTGTGTGTGTGTGTGTCTGTGTGTGTATTGCCTGTGTGAGTGGGAGGAGCTTGTTGTATGTGGTCATAATTAAGGACTCCCATGTGACTGTTTTGTGTGAAAGAGCATGCGTATTTGTGTATCGATGTGGGCTCACATGAACGAGCATGTGTGCGCTTGTGTTTACATCTCACAGTGGACTAGGGGAGGAAGTGACGCAGGAAACAGTAGAAAAACAAGCGCTGCAGACATTAGGCTACACTGCTGCAGAGGGGCAGGGTGTGGATGGAGGAGGGAAAGCGTGAGAGAAAAGGAGAGGATAGAGGGAAAGAGAGGGAGACACATGGGGAGGAAGAGAATGGCACCAAGTGTTTTGGCTGTACACCCATCAGTCCTGAAAAGCTGCATCGTTTGCCTCCATTCATGAGAAATTAACATAGACGTGTGTGTTTGGTTTGAGTGTGTCCGTTGAGTGTGTTTTTGAATTTGTGTATGTTTTCGATTACAAGATGTTCGCCGATGAAAGTGGCAAACCATTTTTCCAGAACCTTCTCGGTTTTCTACTCTCAACAAATCTCTACTCACACCAGAGAACTGTCAGCTCAAACACTTTTCTAAGTCTTTACAGCAGCTGTTATCAAGACTGTTCGAAAATGGAAAGGTTTAGCCCAGAGGTGAGCTGTCGGCTCTAGGCTAGATCAGGTTGATTCCAGAACAGGGCAGTTAGTCTGGTGGACGGGTATGCTGTGTCAGTGCGTCTCGACTCACAGAGTTGGCACGGCAATTGCCTGGGGAGGGTGTGAAATGAAACCTCAGCAGGGCACTGGCAGACCAGTGAAAAAACTCCTGCCCATGTCTTAATTTACAGAGAGACGGAGAGAGAGAGAATAAAAAATAAAACAATGAAATAGCTCTGTCTTTTATGCTCTGTCATTGTTTAATTTCCATAGATAGTCGTAATTCTGATAAATCCATGTGCATCAAGGTTTTTGTTTTTGTGTAAATATTATATCGACATGATGAAACGACTGGCAAAATGTACATTTTTGGTCTTAATTTGTGGTCACCCCAATGCGCTTGTAATTCCAAGCATGTTGGAATTTGGGTGAGTGACACTTAGCATGGGGGGGTGAGAAAGAGAGAGAGATGAATAAAAAGGTGAAACAAAGACCAATTGAGAGGGCTGGTTGTCAAGCTGACCGGCATAGGGGTGGAGAGTGCTAGGGAGGGGTGGAGAGTGCAATGCATTTTCACACAGCACGACCTTTACTTGGCAGCTGGTTTTTGCTTTGATTCTATCCAGCCAGAGAGAACAAGACGTTCTCATTCCGGAACCCATCCCGGACCCTGGCCTGCCATGAGGAAGTGGAGCGGCCGTCAAAAGAGAGCTAGCATGGAGCCTCAGCCAACCAGGACTTAGAGTTACAGGGGAAGTGCAGAATGCTACCCTAGCTAAGTAGGCCACAAGCACAGGGACTGTCACATGAACGCTACTGCTGCGTTAGTCACTTTCTAAACTCTGTGCTTCAAGAGAGAGTATGGTATAAGAGTACATCATTTACTGTATGTTAGACTTAATGCGGTTAGCTATTCATGGAGAAACACAGTGCTATGGGTAAATAGCTAAATCAGATATTGCTTTTGAAAACAAAAACACAAATATTATTCATTTTAAATGATAACAAGATAACAACTTTCCAATAGTGTCCAAATAAAAATAAATAATACAAACACGTAATAATAGCAAACATAGTAACACTAAAAATACTGTCAACTCCTATATAATAACACAAAATTGTTTACAATTAAATTATATATCTCTGGAAATAATTAAGAGACCACTGCAAAATCATCAGTGTCTCTGGTTTTACTATTGGTAGGTACTGTATGTTTGTATAAAATTCTATTTTTGGTTTTATTTTATAAACTACTGAGAAACTTAATCCCAAATCAAATTTGAAATAAAAATGTTGTAATTCAGAGCATTTATTTGCAGAAAATGACAACTGGTCAAAAAAAAAGAATAATGCAAAGAAAATAAGGTTATATTCATTTTTATTGCCAGACCTCATTGTCTCAATAAGAACATATTTATATATGAAGATAACATTAGTGCTGTCCAATTGTTGTTCTTTTGATTAAATATGAGGTGTAAGCTCTTGATATATTACGATTATATGAAGGAGTGGGGTCAAGGGTGTGGTTTTTCTTTCAAGAAATCGAAGGTCACCTGACTTGTGTCCATGTCTTGTCTAAAGTCACAGGAAGTGAGATCACTTCAACTTTGTCACACTAGTTGCACACAACTGTCAACTATCAGTCACCACCCTGTCACCCATCCACCCACCAGTAACACCAATGAGAATGACAAAAAGCCAGAGATAGTGCTATCATCCAGAGAGACACACATACATATACACACAGTGAGGGAGAGAGAACAGGAAGGAGATAGACGGCAAACAAATAAAGTAACTGATCGATGGGAGACCATTTTAGAGCCCCTGCTGTCAACAGACAGGGCTTATGTTTGTGTTTGGATTGATTCCCTGTTCTGTCTCTGTGGCTGTGAACATCCGTCTGTGCTGGGAGAATAACCCACAGCCTGTCATCTGTCTTTGTCCGGCTGGAGGAGGCCTCTCTGTGGAGGTTTTCATTATCTAGCTTTCTCTCCACGAGGCCGTGTGATTTCCCAGTGACCACATGAAATGGGATGACAGTGGAGGAGATCTATCCCAGTATGAGGAGATGGGATGACAGTGGAGGAGATCTTTTCCAGTAAAAGGAGATGGGATGACAGTGGAGGAGATCTATCCAAATATGAGGAGACAGTGGAGGACAGTGGAGGGGTTTTATCCCAGTAAGTGGAGACGGGATGATATTGGAGGAGTTCTAGCCCAGTATGAAGAGACAGTGGATGACAGTTGACGAGTGCTATTTTAGTATGAGGGAGACAGGATGACAGTGGAGGAGTTCTATCACAGTATGAGGTCGAAGGGATAATGATGGAGGAGGTTTATCACAGGATGAGGGAGACGGGATAATGATGGAGGAGTTCTATCCCATATGAAGAGATAGTGGATGACAGTGGAGGAGTGCTATCTCAGTATAAGGGACACAGTGGATGACAGTGGAGGGGTTCTACCCCAGTATGAGGGAGAAAGGGGATGACAGTGGAGGGGTTCTACCCCAGTATGAAGAGACAGTGGATGACAGTGGAGTTCAATCTCAGTATGAGGAGACAGTGGTTGACGGTGGAGGAGTTCTATCCCAATATTAAAAGACAGTGGATGACAGTGGAGGGGTTCTATCCCAATATTAAAAGACAGTGGATGACAGTGGAGGGGTTCTAGCTCAGTATGAGAAAACAGGATGACAGAGGAGGAGTTATGTCTCAGTATGAGGGAGACAGCAGATGATAGTGGAGGAGTTTTAGCTCAGTATGAGGGAGACAGGATGACATCGGAGGACTTTTATCCCAGTATGATGTAGACGGGACGACAGTGAAGGAGTTCTTTTTCAGTATGAGGGAGACAGGATGACAGTGGAGGAGTTCTATCCCAGTATGAGAGAGATGGGATGACAGTGGAGGAGTTCAATCTCAGTATGAGGGAGACGGGATGAAAGTGGAGGAGTTCTATCCCACTTTGAGGGAGACGGGATGACAGTGGAGGGGCTTTATTTCAATATGAGGAGACAGTGGATGACAATGGAGTTCTATTTTAATTAGTGCTGTCAGTACAATGCGTTATTAACGGCGTTAACGCAAACCCATTTTAACGGCGTCAATTTTTTTATCACACGATAATGCAAATCCAGTTCACAACAATTGGCCTAGCAAACTTTATAGTTTTTTTCACATGCTGTTGCAACAACTAGTAACGATGAAAAACTACAACACCACACCGGATCTAGCTAGAGTGGAAACAAAACAACAGGCACGCCGAACACACTTGTTTGTGCTTGCGTTGCGAGCTGGCCAAAGAGTAGTACGTTATGTTTTGAGTAGATGGCGAGCGCGAGACGCCGAAATGGATGCCAATAAAATTCTGAATGGAAAGTTTACTTTTAAAAAGTTGCCAAATGTTTCCAGTGACAAGACCAAAGTGATCTGTGTGTTTGGTTGTTGTAAACTGAGCTATCATTGCAGCATGTCCAGTCTGAAATATCACTTGATGGCAAACCACACAGCTGATGCGAATTCCCCCCCCCTCGTCAAAGCCAGGCGACAGTGGATGACTTCAGATAGTATGCAAATGTTGTTTTCAATAAAAAAATCTCAGTATGAGGAGACTGTGAATGACAGTGGAGGAGTTATCTCTCAGTATGAGGAGACAGTGGATGAGAGCGGAGGACTTCTTCCTTAGTATGAGGGACACAGGATAACCACGGAGGAGTTCTATCCCAGATGGCTCAGTGGGTAGGGAGTCAGACTTGTAGTCAGAAGGTTGCCAGTTCGATTCCCGACTGAGCCAAATGTCGTTGTGTCCTTGGGCAAGACACTTTACCCTAATTGCTCCCAGGTCGTTGCTGTAAATAAGAAATTGTTCTTAGTCAACTTACCTGGTTAAATAAAGGTTACATAAAAAATAAATAAATAAAGCCTGCAGTATACTACAGCTTTCTGACCTCGCGCGCAACAATGTGATGTCACAGGAGCGCCGTAACTATTTTTACTCGCGCGTGGTGTTCGACACACTAGTTGCAGTCTTCTCCTATACAGAGGCGATGCAACTGAGGAGAGGCTACCGACTTTGATATTTCTACAGACTAGAATAAGAAGAAAAAGGTAAACGATGGCAGAACTGGCAGCAGCATTGACGTTAATGTCAACAGTGGCTAAGATTATCTTAACTGTGTTGTTACAAACCATTTATAGTTTTATTATGAACCATTAACTGTGTTATTATGAATCTTTTACTGTGCCATCAAACTCATCCATGCTTCCTGTTTTTCGCTTTGTCACATGCCGCTGAAAAAAGAGTGCTGTGCTCTCTCGGCTCGCAAGCTCTAAATCTACGTCATTTTAACGTCACTTTGGGGTGCGCCAGGTCGGGAACCGCAAGTATACTGAAGGCTTTATAACTTCTCTTCCACTGTCATCATGTCTTCTAAAGCCTTCAGTATAAGGGAGACAGTGGATGACAGTGGAGATCTATCCCAGTATGAGGAGACGGAATGACAGCGGAGGGGTTCTATCAGAGTATGAGGGAGACGGGATGACAGTGAAGGATTTCTATCTCAGTACGAGGGAGAAAGTGGATGACAGTGGAGGAGTTTTAGCTCAGTATGAGGGAGACAGGATGACATTGGAGTAGTTTTATCCCAGTATGATGTAGACGGGACGACAGTAAAGGAGTTATTTCTCAATATGAGGGAGACAGGATGACAGTGGAGGAGTCCTATCTCAGTATGAGGGAGATGGGATGACAGTGGAGGAGTTCTATCTCAGTATGAGGGAGACTGGATGACAGTGGATGAGTTCTATCCCAGTATGAGGAGACGGGATGACAGTGGAGGAAATCTATACAAGTAAGAGGAGACAGGATGACAGTGGAGAAGTTCTATCCAAATATGAGGAGACAGTGTATGACGGTGGAGGAGTGCTATCCCAGTATGAGAGAGATAAGATGACAGTGAAGGAGTTCTATCTCAGTATGAGGGAGACAGGATGACAGTGGAGGAAATCTATACAAGTAAGATGAGACGGGATGACAGTGGAGGAGTTCTATCCCAGTATGAGGAGACGGGATGACAGTGGGGGAAATCTATACAAGTAACAGTAGACGGGATGACAGTGGAGGAGATCTATCCCAGTATGAGGGAGACGGGATTACAGTGGAGGAGTTCTATCCCAGTATGAGGAGACGGGATGACAGTGGAGGAAATCTATACAAGTAAGAGGAGACGGGATGACAGTGGAGGAGTTCTATCCCAGTATGAGGAGAGAGGATATGACAGCTGAAGGGTTCTATCCCAGTATAAGGAGACGGGATGACAGTGGAGGAGTTCTATCTCAGTATGAGGGAGACGGGATGACAGTGGAGGAGTTTTAGCTCAGTATGAGGGAGACAGGATGACATCGGAGGAGTTTTATCCCAGTATGAGAGAGATGGGATGAGCGTTAAGAAGTTCTATCTCAGTATGAGTAAGACAGAATGACAGTGAAGAAGTTATATCCCAGTATAAGAGAGATAAGATGACAGTGAAGGAGTTCTATCTCAGTATGAGGGACATGGGATGACAGTGGAGGAGTTCTATCCCCGTATGAGGGAAACAGTGGATAACAGTGGAGGAGGTATATCCCATTATGAGGGAGACAGAATGAGAGTGGAGGAGTTCTATCAGAGTATGAGGGAGACGGGATGACAATGGAGGAGTTCTATCAGAGTATTAGGGAGACGGGATGACAGTGGAGGAGTTCTATCCCAGTATGAGACACTCATTGAGAACCACAATTCCCAGGATGATGTTAAAGGAGAACAATGATGAAATTCTATAATTTGTCTATCTTCCTAAATCACTTGAAGTAATTATCTGACTATCTCGCTCATGAAGAAGCTGTCTTAGGGAGATCATGGTCAAGCTTACAGGATTGCTACGTGAAATAACAAGTTTTTGCGTAAACATCAAATTTTCTTTTTTAGAGAAAACACAAAAAACAGCGGCCATTGCTTGAGCTTGCTATTTCATTTTACCTATTTATTTATTTAGAATTTTCCCAGATTTTATCCCCTCCAAATTGGTCTTGTCCATTTTTATCCACTAACCCTACCCATTCGACAGATCTGGTATGTGTATATACGGACTTGAACATTATATTAGTTTAATTACATTATTGTTATTTGTTATTTGCACAGTTACCATTTGCACTGTCATACTAGTGTTAACTTATTACATTGTATCTGCCTGCTACTCTGTACACTGCATTCAACTGCATTCAACTGCACATTCAACTGCATTTTTCTATCTTTCCCCCTTATCGTACCCTTTGTGTTATTCTTGTGTATTTGTATTCATGTGTAACTCTGTCTGTACTTGCACCTTTGCTTTATCTTGGCCAGGTCGCCGTTTTAAATGAGAATTTGTTCTCAACGTGCCCACCTGGTTAAATAAAGGTTAAATAAAATAAAATAAAAATGTTGAAGGGGCTCACATGGTTCATCCAACCACATGTCGCCAAGCCAGCTGATTGTTTTCGCACTGCTCATCCAACATGGAAGCCTTTAGTCAGATCATGTACTGTACATGGAGATTACACTCACCAACTGTACTTACGTGATTTAATTTACAGGCGCCCGATCTGCACACGGTTTTGCTGGAGAGCGACGTGGCAAGGTAGATATGTAAGGTAGATAATCTGATTTATCTATCGCAAGTACCGTGCCTCATTCCGGGGGTCTACCCAAAATCAGAGAAGCTACAGGCGGGCTTGAGTTGCTTTCTTCCACACTTCCCCTGCATCAGTGTGACGGGCCTAGATTAATTAAAAAAATGTTAATGAACAACTTCAATTTCTTTTAATTCATACTGTAGGTTCTACCTAAGCAGTATTTCCAGTGACTGACTGTCAGTGCATAGAGTATATGACTGAATATCTATTATGTTTTGTAGGGAGTATTTCTATTATTTTATTTAGAAGGAAGCAGAAGTTATGGAGATGGTATGTGGGGAGAGACGAGGAACAAGGGCAGAGAGTTGGCCTAAGCTGATTCTGCTTATGTCTTTGTCTTTTTGTGTTATGTCTTTTTGGTGCTAACTGTTGTGCCCTCCTACTGGTTCTCCAGACATTTCAGCAGCTCAAGAGATCAAGACACAGAGCTCTTACTTTGACTCCATGACAACCAACTCCTGACACCAAGGAAGCGATCTGAAACACACAGTCGAAACAGTTAAAAAACTCACACACACGTAAAATTAATGAACATGGTCTCATAGTACTTTGTAAAACAGTATGTGTCAACTAAAACATGGCACATGATATGTTTGCGTAGTCTTTTGCGTTTCTATGATTATCTGTGTCCCCTAATTTTGGCCAGAGCAGCAGCTCATCTGGTAAACCAACACTTCTGCTGAGTTGGGGGGGCGAAGCTATCTGTGACTTTGTTCCTGGTGTGTTGTCATGCCCTTGTTGTCATGCCCCATTGGACGTCACTGAACTACAGTAGACCAGGGTTGAGGAGGGAGGAGGAGAGGGGAGGCGAGGGAGTGATGGATGTGGGTGGAGAGATGAGCTAGAGAGGTGTCAGGATCGCCTGTATTGCACTTGCATTTTTCTGGGAAAAAGGACAGAAGAGTAACCCTAACCCACACTCTATTGGTTACATTATATTATATTAAAATCTATTAAGAAAAAAGTAATAAATAGTATTATTTAAGTAATATAACAGACATACCTCTCACTACTATCATAGTAAAAATACATTACCATGATTACCAATAATAGCCATAAAATATCTGTCATATGAATTTTTCAAAAGGTTAATTAATGGTCACATATTTTATGCAGAAAAGAGATTGAGGCTTTAGAAAGTGTTTTTGGGAAAATAATTGTTCATTTTGATATGTGATTCATTTTAATATTCATAGCGAACCTACTGGCTGTGGGTGTAGAATTGTCAGGATACATAGTCATAATAGGTAGAAAATTGTTTGCAAATGAAGCGAATAGTAACAACTGATGGCAACTGCCCTAAAGGAACACTACATTTTACATTTTGGATTTTAGAGAAACCATAATTGAAGAACACTGGGTTCTCCAACCAAGTACTGGTAAGTGACATAAAGCCAAAACTAGATTTTTCAGCAATAAATTATGCCGGAAAACATTAAATGGTACAGCTCCAAGTAACATGTTATTTTCCATTTCTTCATGGTAAAATACGATTCAGCGGCTTAGTAAGTATTACTCCAAAATGTTTATTTTTTTCACATAGAAATGCAGGTTCCTGTATATATTTAAATATTTAAATGCCTTACTTTGTATGTGTTCAAAAAGCATAATTAAACAAGAAAAATCTATTTAATATACTGCTATATAGGTATTTGTGAATATATCCAACAACTTCAATATTTAAAGTTATACCAAAAAGTACTGTTTCCCTGTTTTTAGAGGATTGTGGGTAATTGAACATATGTAGATTTTAAGAAGATTTTACACTCTGTTTTGTGTACATATTTCAAGAAAGAAAAGGGTATGAATATACAGCATTCATATTACAGTTTGTTGTCCCATGAAGCATGATGTATCATGACAAATCAATATCAAAAGCATCAGACAAACTGATATTCCATTATAGGAACAGATTTACACCTTAAAGCCTCTGAATTACAAAGGTCAAGGTGGCATATTTGATTCTGTGCCGCTTAGCCACTGGTTACTGTAACTGGCTCGTTGTAGCCTACAGTACATTGATGCATATTGACATGTAGTTTCATTCTTGTTTCAAAATTAACTTGAACCAAAGTAATTTTTGGGTTTCCATGAGTTGTTTTACTTAATATATTTGTGCTTGTGTGAAACATGATTTACGAAGGACATTTGTCTAAATTCCTCTTGTTGGAAATTCTCAAGAAGCGCATGCAAATAGTTGCCTCCATTTTAATTCGACCAATTTTTACTTAATATATATATATGTGTTTTTGAAACATGATATGTCAAAGAGATCTTACTTAAAAATCTCACTTGCTGGAAATACTCAAAAAGCTGATGCAAGTAGTTGAATAAAATTTATTTTATGTAGAACAGGCAGAATATTTTTTACAGTGTTTTAGCCAGTCATAAGTAAGGACAGCACAAGTTGAATACCCTTTCCTACATGGAGGATGAAAGTCAATAGTTCTGTTTTTCTTTGATAAATACACAGTAAACAAATCATTCAGGGTGTTGTGAAATTGACTCGGCAAAAATCAAGCAATGTTTACTTAAGAAAGGATATGCATTTAATTTAAACAAAATTTTACTTTAATTTGACAAAAATTAACAAACAATTCACTTAGATTAACTGAATTATATTGCGTGTTATTTTGTTTCATCATTTTCCAAGGGATCGTTTTTTACAGTGTAGCTTTGTATTTGTTCACAATATCAAAGAATTAGGATGATATTAACAAATGATGATTGAATAATGATGGGGGAAAATATGGACTAAAACACAACCCTTAAATCTAGCGGCTAAGGCTGGTCAGCGACGGTTGCAATTGAGATTAGATGTGCAAGTGAAATTTGCATATGCAAAACATTTTATGCTGAGCATTTCGATTAATTTACAGTACTATAGAGCTAAAATGTTAAATTAGAATAGAGTTAAATTAAACTCTATTGAATGGTATAAACCCTGCTGCCAATGGGATTGATAAACTTGATTTATGACTATGTACATGGTTTATTTTGCTTCATGGTCCAATTAAAGGAGAAATGGCTATAGTGATTTGTTGAATGGCTACTTCAGGAAACACATCATTAACCAAGTGAATTGTCACAATTTATGCTAATGCTTTCCATGTTGCTGAAACTAGATGAAGACAAACACGAGGAGACTTGAAAATCAAACAGTGTTTATTTAACGGAAACACTTGACGAAAATAAAGACTGCCTCGAGGGACAAAACACAGAATAATCTTCTTCAACTTCTTAATTACACACAACACATACGGACTAGACAGGGAACACATAACACAATGAGTGACAGCTACACAAATGAAACAAATAAAATACATAACTAATTAAAAAGGTCTTGCAGAAGCAACTAAAGAAAGACAGTGATCTATTGGGCTAACGGAAACATGTGACTGGAAAACTGAAAAGAACAGTTCACGTGGGGGAGAAATAAAAAATATACACAAGAGCAACTGAAATAAATATATCAGGTCCCCATAAGGGAGAACGTGACAGGAATGAATTAGATGACTATGTCTGATGATTTTAAATAAGAAACAGAATACATATGGTATAAATTATCACTATTTAATAACTATGCAGGTTTTGTTGTTTTTTTATTTTATGGCCAGGCTTTTCATTATATCCTCCATTTACACAAAATATTACTTGTTAGCTTGCAGTACAATACTTAGGCAATATGTGTATGCATGGTATAAAGTTTACAGGGAGTTAAGCACATGTTCACATCAAGTATTAATTCATTTAGTGGCAATGTTTTGCATGAAAAGTGGTGTACACACATTTTTGGGTATATTTTATATATATGCACACATTCTAAATTACACCACTCTTACCCAGTGCTTATCAATGCAGATGCATCAGAAATCAAAACAGCTGTTTAGTGAGATAGCAACAGATAAGCAAATTGATTTGCAATTTTATTAATGTGTGTTGCCTCTGTTTGTGCCAGCATCAGTGTGTGTACAGTTATGTGAATTACACAGATATATGCAAACGAACACACTCTGTGCTCTATATCTCTATCACTCTGACTTGTACTTCCTCTTTTCTCCCACTCCTTCTCAAATGGCTGTCTGGCTTTTGACTGTATACAGTTACGTAATAAAAATTCTCATCAAACTTGACATTGACAGAAATGGTGGTGCTACAGTTATTTTAAACCTGAGGGATAAAACACGACACTCATTGTAGCACAGGTCACACTTTCGAGCCATGGCTATCTTGTGTTAACTATCAGTAATGCTGGCTATTTTAACCCCATGTGTAAAGTGAATGTTTGGTAGTGATGGGCAATCGAGGCTTCATTACTGTTCTTCAAGCAGCAGGATCAAGCTGTCAACACAAACTCAGAATTTCCTTTGCTAAATAAAAGCTGTCACTGATATTTGACACATTGCAATGCATTTAAAAAATGACTTTTATTTTGAAATAGATTATTTAACTGCTGCCAGCACAATATATTGCTGCTAGAAGAACAGTAATAAAGCCTCGAATGCCCATCACTAATGTTTGGTGTTTTTTGCATATGTTCAGAATATAAAATGAATCACTGCATTCTGTGGCTGTACTCTTCCCCTCCACTAGATGTCCCTAACACCTCAGCACTGATGTGCTTCTGTTTCCTAAAACAGTTTAGTGATAAAATGTATAATACATGTTTTTTTTAAAGATGTCTTTGGGGGAATATTTGTTATTTTTATTGACAAGGCAGACGGAAGCAGACTCTAGGGAGACAGGTTTGTAGAGGGAGACAGAGAGGAAGTGTACACTTCGAGACGGGGCTTGTACCCACTTTGCTTGAACCCACTTCCCCAAACTCCGGCACGCATTGTGTGGTTTTAAGTGTTTAGTACTAGTGATCCATTGCAATAGTGTGCCATTTTCTTCAGGTTTCATCCTGATTCATGTAATTGAAATGAGCACAACAAAGTTTGTATCTGGACGTTACCACTGTGTTGCTGCAATGACATGAATGAGAACAAGTGTATGTCCTTTGCAATGGGTAGACTTCTGGGTTGAGAACTGTGCAAAGTGGTTGTGTTGGCAAATTGATCGCACAATCTTAAGCCAGTACAATGTCCTGGGGAAGCTAAACATGTATTTTTTAATTAAAGCAAATGTCTTAACTTGAAGGGGGGAATGAATGATACAGGTACAAATATCATTATGGTCTCAGAGAAGGGATGGTTAAGGTTATGGTTAAATGTATGTTTGAAGGTTAGGGTAAAGGAGCCATTCTGAATGGTTAAGGACAGGTTTGGGTTAAGTTAATGTCAGGGATTACATTTTAGGTTTAATATTCATTTGGAATTGTAAAGGTTAGCATTGTGGTTACAGTTAGATTATATTTAGCAATAAGTGTTCATTCAGAAAGGCTAAGATATGGTATAAGGCTTAGTAAAAGTGTACAAATAAAACCAAAACAAAGAATGTTATCTCTATCTGTTTGAACATAAAAGCACTCAGCTTTCACCCAAGGAAAAAGTTTTTAATTCATATAGAATTTTTTCCCACCTGGAGAAATGCCTCATTTGTAACTTTACTGAGTTAGACTTGTGTGGGAGTGATACATTGCATTTAAGACGCTTGCTTTTTACACGCACACACACACGCATGCAGGCACACACAAACACACACACGCAGACACACACACACGCACACACACACAAGTGGAGGTTCCGTGTAATGGCATTAGTCAGGCCTCACCACAGAGGCACGGCTGCTGTTCTTTTCAATTAAGAGGATGTCATGACCAAATCCCACACAGCACTAGAGGGTGCTTTGCCTAATTGAACTAATTTATTATTTATGAGAGAGAAATGCAAATAATACATAAACACTGTACTCTCTGGAGGAAGTTGGAAGCGTAACAGATTTTAATAGAGGCTTCGTTAAACCTGGTAATATGTGTGTTTGGGATAGAGAGACTATTTTGCTAGTACGATCAGCACTGTTAAACATGAGGTGTGTGTCTGCCTCGTCTATGTCTACAAATGTCTGTGTGTTCAGGCAGGAAGAAGATCTATATTTCCTCAGTGTGTTTTTGTTTGTGGTAGGAGTTACAATGCAGTCACACTACAATGCTTTCTATGTTACTACTGTAGGCCCAAGGAACACCAAAGCCCATCGCCATGTGTCCTACTGTAGAAAAGCAGCTAGCTGTCTTATGTATACAACCTGTACTGTACTGAGAAGCTGCTCCCATGGTGACGGTGCTGGCTGCTTACAGAACACCACCAGTCCCTGCTCTAAAAATATAACCTAGACCCAACACCAAGGAAGCATTGTGGAACATAATAGCTTATGTAAAAAACTTGGTGTTTATCTGGAGTCTGTCTGTAACCTGGAATAGGGTTTCATAATGTGTTGGGTTTCCTAACTGATCCAGGATATAGATTTTGATGGAATATGGGGTAAAGTTTACATACTTTTTCATGGCATATAATATGTCAGGGTGTTTACATCAATTCCTCATACCACTAGTGCAGAGGAGTAACCTATTAGCCCAAGAGCCACGTTGTCAGAAAGAAAAACCTTATTCGTCATGACGCGCGTAAACACTGTAAAAAAATTATCCCTTGGAAAATGATGAAACAACATTACACACAATATATAGTAATTAAGTAGATATAACTGATTTGTCTGTTCATGGAATGGAATGCATATGCTTTTTTAAGTATATGTTGCTTGATATTCTTTAGTCAATTTCACGATAGCCAGAATAATTTGTTTACAGTGAAGAAGAAGAAGAAGAAGTTTTATTTATATAGCGCCTTTCCGTAGCTCAAGGCCGCTTTACATTATACATTACAAAACACCCAGACACTCAGACATACATTACAGTCACATGGATACAAATAATCACATAAGACAAAATGCATGTTAAACAGATATGTTTTTAACTGGGTCTTGAATATAGCCATGGATGAGATATTACATAGTGTGAGAGGTAGCGAGTTCCATAATTTAGGAGCATTAAC
>JACXGM010001657.1:33904-44742 GCA_016801145.1 Umbra pygmaea
GTGTGCGTGCGTGTGTGCGTGCGTGCGTGCGTGTGTGTGTGTGTAAATGTGTGTGTAAATGTGTGTGTGTGTGTGTGTGTTGGGTGGGAATGTTACAAACCCCTGCAGACTGTTTCTCTGGAACATTACATATTCTATATATTATCTTGTCCTGCTTCCTTCCTCAAAAAATGCATCAACTTGATCAACTTGGCTGAGTAGTTATTAATGTATATATGTGCATAAGTAGTTTGTGATTGGTCAGAAATTGCTTTTTACCTTTAATTTCCTGAGAAGTTTAAATTGGCTACTAACTCCATGTCTTACTCTCTGATTGGTTCAAGACTCTTGCAATAGCTGTGTAAAGGACCACGGTCCACCGATTGCATCCTGTGATTGGCTGACAGCCTCAGGTTGTCCGTTCTAACAGGGAGGGCCAGAACTTTGCACATAATGTCTCCATAGCAACTGCATGGAGGTCAGTTGCTGGTAAAGCATGCATGAGTCATTTTGTAATAACCTCTCCTTATTGTGTTTTTCTTTCCTTTCTCCTCTCAGTCTCTGCTTTATCCCTTTCTGTCCTCAGAAGAACGCAAACATGACTAAACTAATAGAGACAAAAAGAGATGGAGTAGAGACTGACAAAGACACAGAGGAAAGTATAGTGACAGACAGACAGAAGTAGAAAATAAGAGGGAAATGGGTATACACACATGCTTGGCAAACAAAGTAAAGAGCAGTGTCTTTAAAAGAGAGGGATTCCTTGAACAATTACAGCCTTCTGTCTTTTCTGGCATAATCTCTGCTGTGTACTTTAACCTAGTCTTTACTGGCTGTTATTATCTCTTTGTACTGTGGACATCTTTAAGCACTGGAAGTAGTTCCAGGTCACAAAACAGTCTCATAACAGTGACATCCTGGTAAGCCTTGATCGCCTGAAGGACCTTTTACCACGATCCCGTACACATCGTTCTGTTAGCAATGACCATGTTTTGTAATGAAATGCATTCATTACACTGTGTTCCAAATGGGTTAGTGGTTTGTTTGGGATGTCATGGATTGTTATTAAACAGAGAAGGTATGGAGAGACAGAAAGAGACATTAGGAGACCAAGAGTGGAAAACCTGGTAGGTTGCTGTTTGCTACTCGCACCTTGAAATGTTTAAGTGTCATCAGCGTTATCGGTGGGCTCTTGATATAAACACCCTAATAACAGGAGAGAGTTGATACTGCAGCTCAGAGTAGATGTCAACATGCAGATTGGTAACAGAAGGTGTGTACTGCCAGCCTGAGAAAGACCTGCTTGGCACGCATGACATGCACTGCCCTATTGTCTGTTTTCTACTGTGTTTGTAAAATGTTTCCTAAATACAGTATGCGTTTCACTGTAGATTTCTGACGTCACTCCAGATTCTTTCACAATGTTTCCTTTGTTGGTGACCCACCACTGCTTATCAAGTTCCTAGGTTACACATCACTTGTACCCTTCTGTACTTTGTTTTTATTATAAACGAGCCAGTCTGGCACAAAAGCATGTTGACTCTTTCAGTAGCTGGTCTTTCCGTCTCTAGATTTTTAATCATCAGATGCACATTTTACAATCATCTCATAAGGGGCACGATTCAATTTCAATTGTCTAGATAAAAAAGAACAAAACAAAAATGAATTTTTTTTATTAACAAGATTACAGTAGTATGGCATTTTGACCATATCTTTTCTTAAATTTTAAATTATTTAGTAGGGTCATAGTATTGAGTACCACTTTCATTTTCAGTGATTACTTGGCCAAAGGCATTCAGTTGAAAGACAAGTCAGTACACAGCACAGTATAGATACTATAATATATACAGTCGTGGTAAAAATTTTTAGAATGTCACAAATACTAATTTTCACAAAGTCTGCTGCCTCAGTGTTGATGATGGCAATTTGCATATACACCAGAATGTCATGAAGAGGGATCAGATGAATTGCAATGAATTGCAAAGTCCCTTTTTGCCATGAAAATGAATTTACCAGTAATCCCTAAAAAAAAGCATTTCCACTGCATTTCATCCCTGCCACAAAAGGACAAGCTGCCATCATTTAAGTGTTTGTCTCATTAACACAGATGAGTGTGTTGATGAGGACAAGACTGAAAATCACTCTGTCATGCTGATTGAGTTAGAATAACAGACTGAAATCTTTAAATGGAGGGTGGTGCTTGAAATCCTTGTTCTTCCTCTGTCAACCATGATTACCTACAAGGAAACATGTGCCATCATCATTGCTTTGCTCAAACAGGGCTTGACTCTTTGCATAAACTTATTGTAATTGTCAATAAACGCATTTGACACTTATAGAACGCTTGTAATTTTACTTCAGTAAACCATAGTAACTACTGACAAAAAGATCTAAGAACACAGAAGCAGCAAACTTTGTGGAGACCAATACTTGTGTCGTTCTCTGACCATGACTGTATACAAATGTGCACTAGTTAAGTAGTAATAAGTAAATACTAAATAGGTGTACTGTATTCCAGTCATTGATGGCAACAAACTGAAACGGTTGACTACCAAAGGATCTCTAATAATAATTATCGCAATCAAATAGCACTACATAAAACTAAAGCATTTATTAACAGTACAAAGAAGTGTATTGCACTGAACAAATACATTGGCGGACAGATGGCTTAACTATCTCCTGCAATATTTTAGCAGAAGAATGTAAGGACATCTGTCTGACAACTGAAACTCAACAGACATTTGGAAATGTGAAAGGACAATGACACAAAGCACCGAATTGAAACAATAGAATGGCTTCAACAGGAAAACGAAATAAGTCTCCTGGGTAGCCCTGGACTCAAATTGATTGAGATTCATTTGCATAACCTCGAGAATAATTCACATAAGATATCCTGAGAATATGGCTGAACTGAAAACTCAAGACTGTTATGCAATTCTGATCAGCAACCACAGGAAACATTTGGTTGATGTTCTTCCTGCCAAAGCAGCATCAATCAGTTAATAAATTCAAAGATTCAGATACTTTTCCAACCCAGCACTTTAAATGTTTACAGAGCAGTGACGTTTTTTAGCCCCCCCCAAAAAAAATACATGTACATTAAGTACAGGAAATGAAAATTACAAAATAACAAATCTGCAGTGAAGTACAGTAGGACATCATCCGGCACAAAAAGCATATGTTTTTGAAGGGGGAAATGGCTGGGTTTTAAAAAATGTATAGGAAAATAATGAAAAATATTTACAACATATTCATACTGTTTATGTCCCCTGTTCAGGAGCCTTATTCTTCATTGTTTACATGCATTTACCCATTATAAACAAAAACATAAACATACGTTTTTGTATTTTTGGGGATATAAAATGACATGATATATGAACCAATGTCTCAGAATGTTGGATTTCATTTATTCATGTTGTAGCCAAGAGACTTCTGAATCCAAAACTATACAGCACTTAACTATAGGCCAAAGTATGACCTTTTCAGAGGCCAAAAGGCGGACTTCAACCCTCTTAGACCTTTTAGTATAAATCTTTTTTTCTCTGTCATTTTTTTGACAATTCACTATACTCATTACGTGGTGGGCAATTAGATTATAAATGTTGTAATCTACATGGTCTATGGACTAGAATGAACACTCTCTATGCTCATTATGCATATTGACAGACTTTCCGTGGATCTTTCTGACAGGATTGAAGTGAAGATAGCTTCCTACTATGTGCATTTTTGGTATGTTAGGACAGATTATACAGCTTATTTACATTTCTTACATACAAATAATAATAATTTTTTCATTAGTCCGTAAGTCAGCTTAGCTATCAAGGTAACGTTATTTGCTCATTAACTAAAGTTACCATGTTAGTTAACTTTAGGTTTACCCTACGTGAGGTAAAGATACTCAACTGGCAAGAGACTGTAGGCTACTTGAGACAGAAATTATGTTATTGACATCTCAAACTTAACAGTCATAATATCACAGTAGCCATAGATGGTTGTTTCTAAATAGTTCACCTTTGTGAAACCATAACATTAATGATGATCATAATGCTATTGTATATCCCTTAATTCATAAACCTAGATCTACTGAAATGTAGCTATCGATATAAGAAAGTTCTTCAAGAGACGTGGTGCTAGCAGCTCTTGAAAGAATCGCAGACAAAATGCGTCTGTCCTCAAACTCCATTCCTCCCATGAAAACACGCGAGAATGTATTATTCTGAAGCGAATTTAGCAGAAATGGAGCAGCAGTTTATTCAAGTTGTTTGGGCAATGGTTTGTGCGGAAAAAATTGATTTTTTGCTTTCCAAAAAGAGCTGGAGGTAAATAGAATTTATTAATATGTAATATGTCAACTATTCTGATAGAAAAAGTATTGCTTATACCTCCCATTCTCATACAAACATGTGCATGATAGGACTGGATTTAGCTCACCACTGTTCTTGCTACATCGCTCACACTACAAGATTTCGTAGTGAAAATATCAAACATGCTAGATAAAATCGGTGTGTCTGCGACAAGTCAAAGACTAGGAAAGATGCGTCTTGGAACTCACACTTAATGAGCCAAAAATGAGTCTGGGAGAACTAAATCAGCTCTGAAATCGGGTGGTGTATACTTGGCATTAACAAGACTGAAGTAGGCTTCAGGGTTTCACTTAATGTTAATTTTATCAAATGTTTGGACTGATATTGAAGGGTCATGCAAAAGGAGAGTTTAAGGAAGAGCAAACATTTTGGGCAAACATTAAAAAAACCCTGGGGGAGCATGTCCCTAGACACCCCTAGTAGAGGCTTAGCCCCCCTATCCAGAAATCTCTAGTGATGTCCCTGTTACAGAGTGTTTCAAAAAATACATGAAATCATATAATTGCTTTTTGTGTTAGTAGTTTAAATAGCATGTATTTGTCTAGTGTTGTGACTGAGATAAATATAGGATCAAATGTTATTTTCACAATGTGTAGTAAGAAGTAGAACAGGCAGGAGGCAGATGCGTTTTCAAATGTATTTTTATTTTTCCAAAATGAAATCTCTTGTAGGAATGATCACGGAGAACAATACAACAAACTCTAAACGATAAAACTCACAGAAGATCATGAACATACTGAATAACTCAGGGGTGTCCAAACCCTTCCATGGAGGGCCTAGTGTATGCTGGTTTTTGGTCTTTCCCTTAATTTAGAGCCAAATTAGGATCTAGACTGCCAAGTGAGGGGAAATCCTAACCAATTAGTGAGCTACTCCATTAGCCTTGTACAAGGTGAAAGCGAAAACCTGCATAGGCCCTCCATGGAAGGGTTTGGACACCCCTGGAATAACTAAACTAGAACTGTAGAATAGTTTAACTAACATGAAACTAGCAACTTACAGGAAGTAGGAACACGAAACAGGTGAAAATCCGCCAACAGGGAACATCCGTAACAGGGACAATATCTCACAAGAACACGATCAAACACAGGTGCTTATAAACTAAAAGACCAGTAGATAATTAACAACAGCTACAGACAATAACAGGGACAATGATGTACAAAGACTATAATGGCAGACCAGGTGAAATACTGAACATACAACATGAAAAAACAAGAGGGCATCAACGGACCAATAACCTTATTTACAAAACGTCATGATGCAACTACAGTATGTAGTTACGGAACGGAAAACTATATAAAATATTACATAACACAGAATAACTGAAACACTGGGGAACACTAGAGAGAGACAGAACTAAACACAATACACAAGAATGAACAAAATCCCAAATTACAGACACATACCCAGGGAATCATTACAATTATGAGTAGAGTATTTAGAAATTCAGGTAATTCCAAAACTTTCACTTACATTGTCTTACCACTGTACATTTGAGATTTCATAGATAGCGTAAGTAATCACATGCATTATCAAAACTCAGATTAATCAATTTGAGAGTTGCTTTGGTTAGCTTCATTTTGCAAAAAGCAGCTGTTTATGTTTGTCTTCCTCACTAATTCGTATTAAAATCACCAAAGTAATTTGATTAATGCGTTGAATTAATTGAATCAATTAAAATTTTACAGAGTTTACAAAGTCTACATATAGTGGTCTGTAAATGTCACAGCCCATCAATGACTTGCTCTCAAATAAGACTGTAGATAGACATAGATAGTCTTTACAACCAGGGGAATACTGGTGACCTCAAATTATTAATCGAAACCAGCAGTTCTTAGTCACAGAGACATGTCCCTCTCTCTGTGGTCAGTTTATCTGTTATTTTATTGTTTTTGAGTTGGTATCTATTTCAGAATGACCAACTGCACCAAAGAAACAGTGCTTCATTCTATTTCTTAGAAGAGGAAACATATGTGGTTTGATAGGAACAGGGGATTTTCACCAGACAATAAGCATAATGCCTAATTATTAATAGAGACCCTGAGGTGTAGTGTATCATAACAGAAATCAGGTATTGACTGGTTTCAATTAACAGAAGAGACAAGATGACTCTGTGGACAGTGGTTAAACAAGGCTGTTAGACAGATGGGTTATGGGTGTGTTTTGTGGTTGTGTATGGGTCCATGCATGTATGTGTCAAGTGCCCCTGTTACATAAATATGTCGGTTGGTCATACTGTGTTCATAACTGGAACAAGGTTTGGGGGTTTGACATTTGTAGAGGTGGAAAAGCTCAACCCTTGCCCAGAAACAAATTAATGAGACAGATATTGGAGTGATAAAATTATTGTAATTACCAGAATTTAGTATTTTTTATCATACAGCAAACACACACACACACACACAAACTATTCCGCAGTTGGTCTCAAGATATGGAACCACTAAGCATGGGCAGGTTGTGGTCTAGTCTCAGTGTATCTACTTCAGGGACACTCAATTAGAAACCAAATGTTTCCCATACAGGGGGAATCTCAGGAAAATGTCTGTAGCAAATTCATTTACAAAACCATGATGCATCAGCAAAAATAATTCTGAAGATATTTATATGAAAAATTAAAGATGTTTTCGGGAAAGTGGTTTATTTAAAATAGATAGTACATTTCCACAAGTTGTAATTTCTAGAATAATATACCGTATGTTATCTAAAAACCTTAAAACCTAAAAACCGTAATTACTAGTTGAAGTTTACCTTATTACGTAGAGAAAAAGTATTGTGGACATTTTTTGTAACATTTATAAGACCATGTCAAACATTAAATCCTTTTCATTCACTAATAATGTATTATCTGGAGGAGTAATCCTTTGATGATCACAAGGTAATTTATGAACTGATATGTATAACAAGATATAATTGATGAATAATAATAAAAATAAAATAAAACTTATACAAATTTTTCACTGTTTTGTTTAAATCGAGCCCTTGATATTGGGTAGTAATGTTAAATAAATATTTTTAAGGTTTTTAGCCACTTGATAATTTCTTTGTGAGAATTACCTAACAATTTTCTAACAGTTGGTTAACAACCATCAAACAATGACAGTTTATTCATTCAAACTGGAAAAAGGTGAAATAAGTCTGTCAAAGCACTTTCCTGAATTAGTACTGAGGTAGACGTTAATTAGTTCATCATCAACTGTTAAGTTTTGATTCACAGCTCAGCAGCATGAGTTCCAATAAAAAACCTGAGTCATTTATGAGGTCTTACTAACTACTACATGTATAGTAAATGTTTCATCCATTGCATGCAGAATTGATCTGTCGTTAATTGAGTGCAACTTCCAGGAAATACGTATCTGGATTATAAATCTGTCAGAAATTGCTTTTCTGTCCTGGGGAGGTGATACTATTTCCTGACCTCTTAATGAACCTTTAATTTCCTACTAAATGAAACTCACCAAACCCTTTGACGGTTTTTCAGCCCCACCATGGCCAACAGCAACCATTTGCGCCCTGCATGCTTTTGGGGTGTGGGTCAGTGCGGTTTTTAGAAGGAGGTTAACTGTAGTGTCACCTTAAATTAGCAAGTCAACAAAGTCATTATTGTTATTATTTTATAGGAATAATCTGTAACCTATAGCATAGAACATCCTTCATCAAGGTATAGAGAACCATAATGTGCTTTTTATGTGCAAACTGTACATGGAGTGCATGGAGTACTGTAGTGGTTAGTAGCAAACATATTGTGTATAGAGCTAAAGAAGAAGAGCTTTGTATAGTATGGAGGTACTTTAGTAATGAACTACAGAGGACGGGGGATAGATTATAAATGTGTTTTAAAAATGCAACATTTACAGCTGTAATAATTCTGCAGCGATAAAATTTACTTCAGGGCAGGCAAACATGCACACAAAAAATATATAAAATAGCATCTTACTGAACATCAAAGACATACAATACATGACCACATACTTTTACAATGTCACATGAATAAGCATTACATGCAGAGACATACATTTCAGATGAGAATCACTGTGAGCTTGTAAATGCATAGATAGTACATTAGGCAGATGCTTTGACTTACTTAGTTAACTGCTACTTAACTGTAGTTTAATAACACAGTATATGGACTTGGATAGCATGATTTAGACAGACTTAACAGATTATAATTGAGACAATATACCGTATATTTAACTGTTGTTTCTTTTTCTGTGGGACTGTCTTTGTTCTGCTCTCTATGCGAGCACTAGCAAGGTATACACTATGAAAAAAACACCACAAAGTTACCTGGTATTTTACATATACCTGTTTGCGTGTGTTTTTGTGTGTTTATAAGTTATGTGTGTGTTTGTATGTATGCACACAGGTGTGTGTGTATGTGTTTATGTATATATGTATATGTATTTATTTATTTATGTGGGTGTGTATGTTTGTATGTATTTATTTATGTATTTGTGTGTGTGTTTGTGTGTGTGTGTGTGTTTAGTGTTAAATTTAGTGTGAGATTAAGGTTAGGGTTATCTTAAGGTACAGTTTAGATTAAGGTTAGGATAAGGTCTAAGGTTAGGGTAAAGGTTAAGGTTAGGTAACATGGATTTTCGGGTCCCACAAGGTTAGCTGTACACAACTCTGTGTGTGTGTGTGTGTGTGTGTGTGTGTGTGTGTGTGTGTGTGTGTGTGTGTGTGTGTGTGTGTGTGTGTGTGTGTGTGTGTGTGTGTGTGTGTGTGTGTGTGTGTGTGTGTGTGTGTGTGTGTGTGTATTATGTATATAATATATGTATGTATATAATATATGTATGTGATATTAGTTTTATGACATATTTCAAGACCAGAACAATTGCTATTTACAACTTGAGTTACGGGGTAAAAATTCATTATAATTTTGAACTGACTTTTTGTCAGTGTCACAACAAGGATAGTACAACCTATAATATGTGTGTGTGTGTGTTTTCCTGCTCACATTTCATACTAGGAGTCATGGTCTAGTTTCATTCATGAACCTGAGAGTGAGAAAGAGAGAGGTAGAGGGAGAGAGAGAGAGGGAGAGAGTCAGAGATAAAGATATATATAGAGAGAGATTTACAGAACAACATTAGTCAGGAAATTTAGTAAAGAGAGAATCCCAGGTTGTGCATTACTTGCTCTCCTCTACATACATAAGCCTAAACAACATGTTGAAGAGTCAATACAGGAGGTGAGTCTATCCAGCATGTTGAAGAGAAAGTACAGGAGGTGAGTCAACTTATTTAGGCTGTTTTCCTTTTTTTGTCATATAGCATACATTCTTATCCAGAGTGATTTACAGTAAGTACAGAGAAATCCCTTAGAGCAATGTAGGGTGCCTTGTTTAAGTGCCTTGCTCAAGGACACAACAACATTTTGCTTACTTGGGCATCCAAACGGCAACCTTTTGACTTGCTTCCCTAACAAACTTGAAGTGCGCCTTGGCTTGTGCACAGTGGATGTTATTCTAACCCGTCTTTAGAGCATTTTTATTTGTGTGGCAGAAATAGAGGATAGAAGGACTTAACCGCTAACATCCTGTCACCTGTTTGTTAGTAACCATAAGAGAAGAAATCTGTCTTTGCTGTGTTCCAATAATTCTGCCATTGCCTTGCCTGTTGTTGATTCATTCCATCCTTGCCTGAGCTTGCAACATGCTTATGTTTGAATTTTTCATCCGTGAGACATTGTTATGAATGGAATGGTGTTTCTAACATCCTCATCCTCATTTGTGTAATGGTGATTTGTCAGCACTTTCAAACTCTCAGAATGACCACATAATAATGGTAGATAATCAAGATCGTTGTAACCCAAGGTAACTTCCTCACACTCATCCTGGGTCCCAAGATTTTGATCTAGAACATGTTCTGGGTAAATCAAATTGACAAACCACACAGTCAAGGCAGCAGCGTACGCAGGTCTATGGGAAGGAAATACCCAGATGACTCTACTACAAGAAGCACGTTCTGATATGAATCAGTCATGAATGGTTGGTTTCTGAAATGACTTGGAAATGATTGGTTGGATGACTTGTCAGTTAGAGAAAAGGGTAGGGCTGCCTTAGCTCAATTTCAACTGGTAATTGAAACCATCTGTGGCGACTTTACCTATAAGTAGTAGCTATATGCTGTCACATGGGCACACAGGCATGCAATGGCAGTGGCAATGGTAATAAAAAATGTTCATAGTTGCTTTGAGTAATAGTTTGTCCTCTTCCTGTCTGAGTGCCAATGTGATGAATATGTAGATTACAATCGAACAAGGATATTGTCACCGCAACCAGTGTTCTCAGAGAGGTGCACGAGAATGACTGTGACATCTCATTTTCACAAAGCAAAATGTGACACATTGTCAAAAAGAAATATCTTTCATCTCAGACACCCGATTTGCACCTCACTCGTGAAATAACGTTCTTTAAAGCCTGTGAGAACTATGTTTTCCCCTGTGAAAGCGCAACAATATTTTACCTAGAGCATGAGAGTGTAGACATCAAAG
>JACXGM010001658.1:0-52720 GCA_016801145.1 Umbra pygmaea
TGTGTGTGTGTGTGTGTGTGTGTGTGTGTGTGTGTGTGTGTGTGTGTGTGTGTGTATATGTGCATAAGCCAGTCACAAAATGTAGATCGTTATTGAGAGCGGGACGCCACAACAGCGATGCACTGACCCCAGTAGCAGACAGGCAGGAACCCCAGGGGCCAGGGCTCCCCACGACCCCCTGGAAGCACAAAGGACCTAGGACCACATGTCCGAAGGACAGTAATGCCCCACCCTTTGGGAACCGCACCCCCGCCGCCAGAGAGCAAGAACCCCAAGGCAACCACCACCAAGGAAGAGTGCCAGAACCCACCCCCAAAAACACCGACCACGTGCCCCCGGGATAGCCGCACACCCTCATTACAAGCGAGGTGGCAGGGGGAAACAGCGGGCGCCCCACCCCTGCAAAGAGGGCCCTGGAGAGGAGAGGGGACTATGGGCCCCAGGCCCAGGGACACGCCATCTGTCCCAGACATGAGCAAAAAGCCTGAGGCCCCAGACCGCCAAGTCCATCGCGCACCCCCCCACCAGGATAACCAAAAACCCCCACGACCCATCCCAGTCCAGGCAAGGTGACCGCTAACCCCGCGATGCCCCCGATGCCCTGGGGCGGGACACCAGGCCAAAGAGACCCCCGCACACACCCAACCCTCGCGCATGCCTCTGTAATTGTATTGTTTTGTGTTGGATATATGTCAGGATTTGTGATGTGTTATATAATGAAGTGGAGATAAGGTGCACGATAACTGAAATGCAATTAAAAATTGGAGAGTAGTTGCGACACGGGTACCCCACCACTAGTAATTAGTGGAGCTTTCCAACATGCCCCTCCCATCCCCAAGCCCTCTGTGTCTAATGTGTAATTAAAATTGAGGGGCAGCCAGTGGGAAAGGAAGGAGGGCGAGGCCGCAACAAAGTAGCCCCGCCCACCAAACGCCGCCTGTCTGCCCCACAGAGTCCTAGGAGGAGTGTATATAGTGAGACATAACCAAAATGGGAAGGTGGAGGAGGCCATAGGGAGGCCAGATGGATCCTAACTAGCCCCAGCATTCAGCCCCATCCCTTGGGTGCCCAGGCAAGAGTATGCCAGGTCCCTCCAGCCCAGGGCCCCCAGCAAGAGCCCCCAGAGCACCCCCAGCACCGCAGAACCATCGACAGCCCCAACAACCTCCAGGGCAGGCCCAGGGGGGTCCAGCCCCTCCAGTGTGGAGACCCGCCCCAGACCCAGAGATCCAGAACCCCACACCACAGGCCCCCACACCCCCCCGAGCCAGCCCAGCACAGCCCTGACCTGAAGCCCACCAACACCCCCCACCACCAGCCAGACTGGCCCCACGGCCAGGAAACAAGGCCACCCAGACCAGGCCAGAAGCTCGCCACCCCCGCGACTTTCCCTCCACAGCAGCGAAGCAGCACCCGACACACACACTCCCACTGCCCCCCTAAGAAGAGACAGCAGCCACCCCATGACAGTGTCAACAGCCTCCCAGCCCCAGGGGGCCGCCAGATGCATCCAGCCCCTAGGACCCACCCACCAACCACATGGAACCCAAAGCTGCGAGGCAGCAAAGTGAGACTAAGTGAGAGAGTTGATCAAAGGGGACCAGAGCGACTGGAATTTTGTCAATTTGTTTTTCTTTATAGCAGACATTCTCTCCATGCTAATGTGGTCTTTAAGGAAATTTCTATATTGGGTGATACTTAAAATTATTTTTTGCCTTCCAGTTCATAAGAAAAGTCTTTTTGGCGATGCATATGGCAGTGTGTGACGATGTGTCAGCCTCTATATTAATGTCACTAAGGTCCCCCAGCATACAGAGTGATGGGGAAATTGGGACAGGATAATTTAGCCAAGTAGATAGGTCCTCACATATCTTCCGCCAGAACTTCTGGACAGGTGTGTTGAGCTATTTCCATTACTTTTGTTTGATTTGTTCATTGCAAACAGCTGAAAGTCTGTACATTTTTACAATAAACCTGATTTGCAATAGGCGTTGAATAACTTTAATTGCAACTGTATAAACACACAAATATAGACTATTTACAAAGAAATAATGGTTACAATATTTTGAGAGTCCCAAATTCCATTTTATCGTTAGGGGAATGGATAAGGTTAGGATTAGGTTAAGGGTTAGTAGATCGTTTTTTTAAATGTTGCTGATAGTCTGTCTATAGATAATCTGTAGAGAATCTACAGTTACATTTTTAGGACTCTCAAAATAAAGTGTTACCGAAATAATAAGAAAAATTTAATTATACTAAAAATAACGCAAAAGACATGTCAAAGAATAGTCAAGAAAAGGTTCAATACATTTAACAGAAATAATGCATCTCCGGATGCAATATGATATTCTGCTGTTACAGATATGGTTGACATTATGCTATGCTAAATAGAAAAAAACGGTTGTATGCAAAGTTTAGGCACACCTGACAATTTCCATGATTTTCATTTATAAATATTTGTGTTTGGATCAGCAATTTTATTTTGATCTATCGAAATAACTGAAGGACACAGTAATATTTCAGTAGTGAAATGAGATGAATAGAAAATGTGCAATATGCAACAAAATGAAATTAGACAGGTGCATAGATTTTAACAACTCAAAAGATATCACATCGATATTTAGTTAAGCCCCCTTTAGCAGAAATAACAGCCTCCAGATGCTTCCTTTAGCCTGGAATGATTGTCTGGATTCTGGATGAAGGTATTTTGGACCATTACTCCTTGCAAAACATCTCCAGTTCAGTTAGGTTTGATGGTTACTGAGCAATGACAGCCCACTACAAATCACCCCTCAGATTTTCAATGATATTCAGATCTGGGGATGGCCAGTTGTGCAGAGGAACAAGTACAGAGTAGATTTTGAGCTGTGTTTTGGGTTGTTTTCTTATCCAGCCCTGGTGTAACTTCAACTTTGTGACTGATTCCTATACATTATTCTCAAGTATCTGCTGATATTGAGTGGAATCCATGCAACCCTCAACTTTAACAAGATTCTCAGTACCGGCACTGGCCACACAGCCCCACAGCACAATGAAACCTCCACCAAATTTTACTGTGGGAAGCAAATGTTTGTCTTGGAATGCTGTGTTCTTTTGCCGCCATGCATAACACCCCTTGTTATGACCAAATAACTCCATCTTTGTTTCATCAGTCCACAGCACCTTCTTCCAAAATGAAGCTGGCTGGTCCAAATGTGCGTTTGCACACCTCAAGCTACTCTGTTTGTGGGGTGTGTGCAGAAAAGGCTTCTTCCGCATTACTCTCCCGTACAGCTTCTCCTTGTGCAAAGTGCACTGAATTGTTGAACAATGCACAGTGACACCATCTGCAGCAAGATGATGTAGGTCTTTGAAGGTGGTCTGTGGGCTGTTTTTGACTGTTCTCACCATTCATCACCTTTGCCTTTCTGATATTTTACTTCTGGGCTTAACAAGAACTGTGCCTGTGGTCTTTCATTTCCTCACTATGTTCCTCACAGTGGATACTGACAGCTTAAATCTCTGCGATAGCTTTTTGTAGCCTTCCCCTAAACTATAATGTTGAAAAATCTTTGTTTTCAGGTCATTTGAGAGTTGTTTTGAGGCCCCCATGTTGCCACTCTTCAGAGTAGAGTCAAAGAGAACAACTTGCAATTGGCTACCTTAAATACATTTTCTCATGGTTGGATGCATGAAGTTCAAGACTTAATGAGCTCACCAAACCAATTGTGGGTTCCAATTAATCAGTACTAGGTAGTTACAGGTATTCAAATCAACAACATGACAAAGGTGCCCAAATCTATGCACCTGACTGATTTGGTTTTGATGCATATTGCACATTTCCTGTTCATCCAATGAACCTCATTTCACTACCTAAATATTACTGAGTCCTTCAGTTATTTGATTGATCAAAATGAAATTGTTAATCCAAACACCAAATTATTTATAAATGGAAATCATGAAAATTTTCAGGGGTGCCTAAACTTTTGCATACAACTGTATACCAGTAATATCAGTAATATACCACAAGGTGGTGGCAGTGGGCTAAATAATGAAATAATACATTTAATGTAAGCTGTTTAGTTTTATGATTCAACTAGGAAGGTCAATAATACAACAATTCTAACAAATCTTGAACCAATCTTAAACAATGTTACACGGTCAAACAATATAAAAATTCTTGATCTGTACAATGAGAGATTGATTAGTAAATGTGTATCACTATGAACAAGCATAGTGGAGAATTATGTCAACCATTGAAGCAGAGTTGTGAAAATGATTTTTCCATAGGGTTATTATTGTCCATAACATAGCCCAGATTGGGTTCCACAGATTTCAAGATACACTTACAAATATATAATAAAACATGCATCATGTCTTTCTTTAATTTCAATGATCAGTTGTAGATATTATGATGAATGAGGTCAAACCATCGGGTGTTTTGAGGAACCATTGCCCTACTGTTACCCCAACATTGCGTTCCTAAGTAAAAGTAGGAGTTGACTACAAGGATGTAGGGTGATTTCACATCCAGTCAGTTGAGAATGACTGAGAGTAAACAGTCATTTTGTGCTCAGTATTTTTATAGCCAGGTCTAGGCAGACTGATTTCTACGTTAGGCTCTCGGCACATCAGATTAAACTTAAATTCCTGAGGATTAAGTCAAGAAAGCGTGAAGATTAGGTAATGGAATCATTTTCCGAATGCTTTTTAGTCACATTTTCTCTCCATTCTAAAAGTGCACCAATCCTGACTAATAATCACACAGGAAGCAGAACATCTTCTAGGTAGTCACTTTTCGCGTGAAAAACAGTGTTGTTCATTCCCTGAGCTCTCTCTGCTATTTATCCCACTGGTTAACACTTCACCTATCAGTACTCCCAGCCACATCTAATTGCCTGATGGCAGCCTGGTCCTGTCACCACAATGTTGCCTACCTCCTTTAAAACACTACATTGGATAACAATCCAAATGGTAAAATATACGGCTCTCTAGATCACTTAGATTACCTCTACGTCATCTCATGAGTTGATTTAGTACATGAAATAATAGCTCTACATGTGGCTGTCTGGAAGTAAGCCAATATAGAACAAATACTAATCAAAACAATTGCTTTTGACTTGATTTCAGAGTCATTTGAGAGACAAAGGACACAGAAGACCAATGTTTTTAAAGCTGTGGGAAACAGCCCAATCCTCAGAGTCATATACCTAATGCGAACATGAACAGCATAGCAGGTCAGGAAAATACATGTTTTTTCCACTTTAAAATGACGTAAGTCTGGATGCCTGAGTTTTTGGACCCAGACATCAATTTAGCAAGAGAAGGCTGCCCCCTGGTGGATTGAGAAAGAATGGAAACTATCCCTGTGGAGCACAAGGCTGTGATGAGGACAACTCCCTTTTAGTCTTGGTTTATGCCTCTGGTAATACTGTTGCCTTATTCACACTACATCAATTGTCAAGTCAACAATTTACATAATATTGTAAATCATCATTTTTATACACATTTGCAGAAATTATCCCATAAAAAGCTTGGAGGTGATAATTTTAACACATGTCAAAATAGCCTGTTGCTTTAGAGCAACAGGGCCAGATAGCTGAGCCAGCTCATCAAACATCATATTAAACAAGGCTTCAACATTCTTCGTAATGATAGTCAGTGGTTTCAGCCTGACTACGAGTTCTTCAGCGTTCCCAGGACCTCCAGAACGAGGCAGGGCAAATTGGCATAGTTCTGCCTGGGATTTAGGATAGGTAAGTTGAAACATCTACCTTGCCACATCACTGTCCAACAACTCCTTGTGTGCAGATCATTGAATTCAATCATAGAAGAATAGGTGGGGAGCGTAATCATCCCGTACATGATCTGACTACAGACTTCTGTGTTGGGTGAACAGTGCAAAATAAATTGGCAGCTCGGCAACATGTGGCTGGATGAACCATGTGTGTGCCCCTCGCCATCCCAAAGATCTGTACAATGAGTTCCTGAGCTGCCGACAAGGCAGGGTTAGTGGGAATTAGGAAGGTAGGAAAAAATAAAAACTGAAAATAAAAAAGCACTTTAGTGAACATTTCTCCCATTTTTGCATTTCATGGGAAAATGCATTTAGATGTTCTTGATATATACAGAGTTGTTTGAAGAAGTAAACTACAGTGTTGTTTTGAATGGCTAGGTAACTTTATATAAAAACAGAGAGTATAGCATTTACATCTTCTTAAGTTATAGAGAGCTGTTTTGTAGGTTAGAAATAATATACAGTGTTGTTTTGAATGAGCAGGCACATTTCCTTATAAATATAGACCAGATCAAGGCTCAAACCCACAACCTTCAGATTCAGAAACTGCCTATCAGCAGTCTGCAAGGGAGCTGCTAGAATAAACTATGCAAGCACATCAACTATGCAATCAACATAATTATGCATTTAGATCTTCTTGAATTAGTTAATGTGTTATTGGCAGAAATAAAGCGTAGCATTGTTTGAAATTATCATCTCGCCCCAGAAAACAATAGACAGAAGTCTGTATGATCATGTGGCAATAGAACAAATGTATTTGTTCATGAAGAAGATTAAATTAGAAACAATTCAAGGAGGGAAAAAGGTTTGCAAGAGTTGTGACATAATCTATCTGGCTACAGATATTATGATAAAGACTCAGTGCACATTGATCCTTCCCAATCGTAACTACCGTTATATGGAAAACTGTGACTGTTTCATGTTTGTTGAACAAGGCCCTAAATTTGTCCAGTGACCAGTAAACATCCATTTAAGCTATTTTTGGTGGGTATTTTGACACAGGTACGTAGATGGAGACAGAGAGGGAGGGAGCAGACAGTCATTGCCAGGGGGCATTTGAGGTCCGGACTCAAGAGCTAACAATGCTAAACCAAACTCTGGCCCACAAATAGTAGATATCTTTGCAGGGAATGTAACGAGATAATGCTGTTATTTTCATGAATCTGACCAGGAAGTGATAAAGGCAGTGCTATTGATCCCATGGTCCAAAAAAGAAGCAACTCATGAAAGAATGTCAATAAGAGCCTTCCTCCAGCCGTTAGGAGAACTAGCATGTCTTCCTGACCCACCTGACAGAACGGCAAACTGCCGGTGCAGCTGTTCTATGATGTCGACCGCCAGCAGGGGCCGGATCTCCTGCTGCATGATCTCATCTGAGGACAAAAACAAGAGAAGCTTCCAGTCAGTTATCACACTATCCTAAAACAGCACTATTAAACATCAGCATTCGATGTATGTAAAACTAAAACAGATTTTTAAAGCAGAAAAAATATCTACCTCAAATAGCTTAAATATATTTAACTTATTTAATGTCAATTCCATTATTTATTTATTGATTTCCCTTGAATTATACGAAATGCATTGGTGTCTACATTGTAACAAATGTGTACATTGATCCCGGAGTCATCAGACAATCCATCTAAAACTCAAAAGATGAGGCAGAGGCCAAGGCCAGATCACGCCTCTGAACGTTTCCAGTGTTCGTTCTCTATTGAACAGTGGTTGTCATATGTAACGCTGCCCCTCGCATTCAAGACCTTTTAGCAGTGAATGCAGATGAGCTCTGTGTGCCTTTGTCAGACCTCGATTACAAGCTACTGTAGCGACCGTCTCATCTCTTTTCTGACAGACTGTTCTTTCATGGTGTTGTTCCTGTGAGATTCAGTAGCCAACTCGACTGCTCAGACGGGAGGGGTTGTTCAAGCTCCATCAGTCAGCCTTAATGGTTTGGGGTCACCCTGAAGCACACTGCAGCTAGTTTTCCACAAAACACTCTCTGTCTGCTTATGGTATAAAGGAGTGCATTAACACTACTTCATCAAGGACCAAGCGGGTGGTGAGTGTTCGGTCTTGCCAAGGCTAAAGATAGCACAGACACAGAGACTACCCCAGGGAAGCAGGTTTAAGGTTTGTTATAGATTTATCATTGCACTGAACCTCCAAGTATCCACATGGACTCGTTTCATATTGTTTTGTACTCCATCAAATCATTTTAAAGAGAATTTTAGATACACTTTATAACAGTATATATAATACATATACTATGACACATCAGGTGAAAAAGACTAGGAGGAAAGCGACTGTTGGAAGGGTTCAGACAGGGATAGAACCCCTGGAGCCGGCTGCACCAGCTGGACATAAAAAAGTTGGGCTTAAATCCCAGGTTGGGCCTAACTACGTCCAATGTTGAGAGTAGAATTCACACCTGTTCCGCCAAATAAAAATAAGACTAGACGTAGCTAAGTCCGACGTAGCAATGCACGTTCATGGAATCAGAATGTTTGTGGTGATAGTTGCTAGGCAACGCACTTTAACACATAAAGGCTCGAGTGAACGAGGAGAGTGGGGAGTTTGGCTGTAGGACAGTGGAAGAGGTGCGAAAAAAATTGAAAGTACTAGAGTGCTTTTTTCTTATAGAAGGAAGTGCTTTGAAAAACCCACATACAGGAGGAGGTCCTGCTCCAAAGAAATCACCTTACAGCGACGTTATTGTTGATTTATTTGGAGCAGATTCCCCTTCGTTTACAGGATTGGAAGGTGTGGACAGTACAGCATCATCACTGCATTCATTCTCCCAGTGTGATGACAGAGATAACGCTGATGAAAGTTCAGCACCTTCTTCTAGTAACAGCAGCCTAGTAGTGGAGCTTAATAATGAAGGTAAAAACTGCAACCATATATAATTTGCAGATGGCTATATATAGGTCTATAGGCATGTAAGGACACTGCCTGTTCTCTACAAGTTGTTCATGCAAGTATATATTGGTATAAAATGGATTGCTGTCCTATCTAGCGCTGTCCTATCTAGCGCTGTCCTATCTAGCGCTGTCCTATCTAGCGCTGTCCTATCTAGCGCTGTCCTATCTAGCGCTGTCCTATCTAGCGCTGTCCTATTTAGCACTGTCCTATCTAGCCCTGTCCTATCTAGCGCTGTCCTATCTAGCGCTGTCCTATCTAGCGCTGTCCTACTTAGCACTGTCCTATCTAGCGCTGTTCAACGTCTGTTATATTTTAGACAATGAATCGATCAACAACTTGAGCACATCTGTCACTGCTGGAACACAGAGTCAGAGCAGGGTGCGTCGGGCAACCAGGCGAGATCTTCTGAACGAACTACAAGATCTTCTGAACGAACTACGCTCATGGAGAAGGAGAGAAAGAGAGTGGATATGGATACTGAGAAGCTGAGAGTGGAGAAAGATAAATAAGAGCTTAAAAAATAATAGAGATAAGGTTCCTCGAGCAACAACATATCATTATTGAGCAAGAAGCTGCAACATACACAACATTTTAAACAATAAACATGTGAAATTACAGGCAACGATTAATATAGCCTATTCAATATGAATCTTAATAAATTATACACTCACCTAAAGGATTATGAGGAACACACGGTCAGTTTCTCATTAATGCAATTATCCACTCAACCAATCACGAGGCAGTAGATTCAATGCATGTAGGGGTGTGTTCCTGGTCAAGACAATCTCCTGAACTCCAAACTGAATGTCAGAATGGGAAAGAAAGGTGTTTTAAGCAATTTTGAGCGTGGCGTGGTTTTTGGTGCCAGATGGGCCGTTCTGAGTATTTCACAATCTGCTCAGTTACTAGGATTTTCACGCAAAACCATTTCTAGGGTTTACAAAGAATGTGAAAAGGGAAAAACATCCAATATGCGGCAGTCCTGTGGGCGAAAATGCCTTGTTGATGCTAGAGGTCAGACGAGAATGGGCCGACTGCTTCAAGCTGATAGATGAGCAACTTTGACTGAAATAACCACTCGTTACAACCGAGATATGCAGCAAAGCATTTGTGAAACCACAACACGCACAACCTTGAGACGGATGGGCTACAACAGCAGAAGACCCCACCGGGTAACAATCATCTCCACTACAAATAGGAAAAAGAGCCTACAATTTGCAAGAGCTCACCAAAATTGGACAGTTGAAGAATGGAAAAATGTTGCCTGGTCTGATGAGTCTCGATTTCTGTTGAGACATTCAGAAGTCAGAATTTGGCTTAAACAGAATGAGAACATGGATCCATAATGTCTTGTTACCACTGTGCAGGCTGGTGGTGGTGGTGTAATGGTGTGGGGGATGTTTTCTTGGAACACTTTAGGACCCTTACTGCCACTTGGGCATCGTTTAAATGCCACGGCCTACGTGAGCATTGTTTCTGACCATGTCCATCCCTTTATGGCCACCATGTACCCATCCTCTGATGGCTACTTCCAGCAGGATAATGCACCATGTCACAAAGCTCGAATCATTTCAAATTGGATTCTTGAACATGACAAGACTGTACTAAAATGGCCCCCACAGTCAACAGATCTCAACCCAATAGAGCATCTTTGGGATGTGGTGGAATGGGAGCTTCGTGCCATGGATGTGCATCCCACAAATCTCCATCAACTGCAAGATGCTAACCTATCAATATTGGCCAACATTTCTAAAGAATGCTTTCAGCACCTTTTTGAATCAATGCCATGTAGAATTAAGGTAGTTCTGAAGGCGAAAGGGGGTCAAATACAGTATAAGTATGGTGTTCCTAATAATCCTTTAGGTGAGTGTATACATATATACGGTGGGGAGAACAAGTATTTGATAAACTGCCGATTTTGCAGGTTTTCCTACTTACAAAGCATGTATAGGTCTGTCATTTTTATCATAGGTACACTTCCACTGTGAGACGTAATTCAAAAAAAATAATCCAGAAAATCACATTGTATGATTTTTTAAATAATTAATTTGCATTTTATTGCATGACATAAGTATTTGATACATCAGAAAAGCAGAACTCAATATTTGGCACAGAAACCTTTGTTTCATCATTGATTCCCCATGAGGTGAGATCTTGTATTGAGCCCTAGACCGAGGGAGCTTGACCATCATCTTGAACTTCTTCCATTTTCTAATAATTGCGCCAACAGTTTTTGTCTTCTGACTAGCTGCTTGCCTATTGTCCTTTAGCCCATCCCTGCCTTGTGCAGGTCTACAATTTTATCCCTAATGTCCTTACACAGCTTTCTGGTCTTGGCCATTGTGGAGAGGTTGGAGGATGTTAAATTGAGTGTGTGGACAGGTGTCTTTTATACAGGGAACAAGTTCAAACAGGTGTAGTTAATACAGGTAATGAGTGGAGAACAGGAGGGCTTCTTAAAGAAAACTAACATGTCTGTGAGAGCTGAAATTCTTACTGGTTGGTAGGTGATCAAATACTTATGTCATGCAATAAAATGCAAATTAATTATTTAAAAATCAAACAATGTGATACTCTGGATATATACACTCACATGAAAAGTTTAGGCACCCCTGACAATTTCTCATGATTGGATGCACCTGTCTATGAAGTTCAAGGCTTAATGAGCTCACCAAACCAATCAACAAAATGACACGGGTGCCCAAATTTATGCACCCGTCTACTTTTGTTTTGATGCATATTGCACATTTTCTGTTAATCCAATGAACCTCATTTCACTACCGAAATATTAATTCAGTTATTTAATAGATCAAAATTAAATTGCTCAGCAAAACACCAAATTATTTACAATAGACATAGACACTTTGTCAGGGTGCCTAAACTTTTGTATACGACTGTATTACATACAACTAGATTGTTGCGACTTTGTTTAACATGTACTCCCATACTTTTGAAGCCCTTGGGGGAGATTTTTTTAGTTGCCGGACAGTGGTACATAACAGTACGATAATAGGGCAAGTCAACGGTACTTTTGGCTAATCGATGTACTTACTTAATCAATGACGTCAATTACGTCGATGTGTCATCCTAGCTCTATCCGGAAGGAATGAGCTCTTCCAAAACAGATACACCAAATGACATAATAACAGTCAAATGTAATCAAAACTTTGAAGAACACAATCCAAGACCACAGAATAAGATTATAATTAATACAAGGTTCCGGTTTGAGCATGTGAGCAGAGTGGTTGCACATGGAGGAGGCTCCTGCGCTTTAGTTAACTTTTCAGATAACATTCTAAACAAGGCATGCAACAAGAAGAGGAGAGGAGTTGGTCTACTGTGGGAGGAAAGTATTTATATTCCCTGACTTCAACTCAGGTGTTGCCATGAAGAGTGCTAAATTCGTCCCACTGAAACATCCACTCCATGAGAAAGGGGTGACATTATCTCTTTGCTTCCCCGCAAGCCTCCATGTTGAACTTGCCAGGAAGAAGACATAGTTTGATTCCCATGAGGATGCACAGCAAAGGTTTGTCCAACACTTTGGAAAAGTGTGAGTGTGATGTTATGCTGCTACTTATTCTTTTTGCCTACTAAGCTAGATCACTAAGTAGGCTGGCTTTAATTGATCATTTTATTTGTTTAAGAGCACAAAAAAAATGTATTTCATTGGCTTTGTAATCTTTTTACAGGGGTTATTGTACTGCATCGTGTGTTCGCCATCGGCCGACCTCTATTGTGCATTGTCATCGATCTTGTTACGAGTCAGATAGTGTTAAAATTTAATAGAGGGACCCTCACATTCTATAGCAGAGGGCATTAATTCAATGATTTATTTGCTAAGCATAAAACAAAATGAAACAAATTACAAAGAGTGCTTTGTTGGTCATCTTTGTTTCGTGGTCACAGCAAGCAGAAAACGAAAAGAGAAATGTGGATGGTAAATGTTCAAACAAAAATATCAAAGTCACTGGAAACTGAGGGACAGACAGCAGAGGGACTTTCATACAGACAACTGGTAAAGGTAGGTAGCCAGGCAGGGACACAATTGCATTTATTCAGGATGCCATTGCCCCCTTTCTCACTATATTGTAGTGAGAAAGTGACGTCACCCATTGGTTTGTTAAGATCTGATTTGGGTCATCACAATGCTGTTACGGGCGCAGACATCTTAGTTGTGGATGTGACGTTTTTAGACTAGAGGGAGGAGTAATCTAGCTAGCTAATAGATATTAATTGGGATGCTAACGAAAACAGTATTCAAATATAATGTAAAACAAAATGTAACGTTACTTACTGGAAAAAAAGTGAAATGCCAACTGCTTTGAGTGTCTTGTCGTACAACCGAACGCCATAACCACGCCCTAAATGCCCCTTTGCTTTATTGCCAATTTTAAAATCAACGAGACCATAATTAAAAAAATGAACATCATGATAAACTGCAGAAGGCTTAAATCTAGCGATTGAGACCATATTCTCATTATGAAAATGTTTACTGAGACTGTGGCATGGACTCATTAAGTATATTGTGTATTTTCTATGTAACATGTTCTGTCTGTTTAAGTTCATGTGACACCTCTCTCCTTATTTGGCAATTGTTAGGATAGGTATAGCTTAGGTTAGGCTGGTATCTTGTAGATCTGATTATCAATTACGTACAGCTGTGTTCAATTAGAACACAGTGTTAGTATTAATTTGCCATTGTTGCTTCACGTCTACATTGTATGACCATGTATTCACGTCTGGAACCACAAAATCATTTATTAAATCTGCAAACCATATTACTGCCTCGGTCTCCCTCCATCACCCAACACACACCATCGTGACATATGCATTTTGCTTCGGACCTGTCTTTGCATAGTTTTCATTGTTTAAAAAAAGATTATAAACAGTAACACATAAATTTTAGTTGTTGGAATTCTAATTTGTATCTCGTATTCTGTCTTTTTGTCTCAGCAATACGGATTGGGCTCAGGAGAATCAAAGACTAACACATACATCCTCTGAAAATCATTCCACCGAATGCCAGAATTCTGTCGACGGCTGAAAGGCACAAGTTGTTCCAGGCTGTTTGAACTGATCAAAAGATGCTCCGGTTGAGGTCTTGTAGAGTAGATATCACGGTCATTATTAATGCCTGGCCCTAATCAGTCACATGTGCTGTATTACTAGTTTCGTTGGTGTGTTGTTCACGTGTAATCTCTGATAAAGGAGGTGCATGAAATAATGCAACGTGGAGGTGTTCCATCCACCATCATCAACACCTTCTTCCTAGCGCTCACCTCACCTTATGAGAGGCAGCCTTTAGTGTTCTCCATCTGCTCAAACTCATCAGCTTTAATTAGCAGAATTGCATGCGTTCATTCCCAGCACAACACAACATATCAGCTTGTAAATGACTGAAAACAGTACTGTTTTTCTGTAAATTTACAGTACAGTAATGCGTTTCTCTCTTAAGGTCTGTGATATACATTGCATTATACCAATGCATTACTCTGACTTGCCTTTAACCAGGCATTTTAAAGGCAGTCAATTGCATATTGGTTTTGTCTTTTCCATGCTAAATAACCAAGTGCTTTTCCTTTTAATAAATAGCTATGGTCAGGTATATGATGTGCTGAGAAATAAAGTAGCCTACTTCACTTACTAAAGTGACGTCTAGTCTATAGAAAACTTTCATAAGCACAATTGCTTCGTTGACGCATAAACCAGGCAGTTGTTGTGAAACACTGAGCTCAGGACTGTAAACATAATACAAAGCAGATACAACATGTTATATATGTATTTCTGGGCTATATTTATTGTATCATGTAATATCTCATCTTCAAAGAATCATCATAAATTCACTTTTACCCCTATACCCTCACCCAACATAAAAGAATTCAGGCAAAATTCCTGCATATTGAGGACTAGCCATTAACAGAGAAGCAAGATTTATAAACCGTCTCTTGAGCTCCTAAAGAAGATCTTGAAAAATCTGTTTTAATAGAAATATAGTCTAGGATCAAGGTCTGGAATGTGTGTCTCTGGCATGTAAACACTAAATCAGCTTGCAAATACCTTACCTATGACAGGTTTAGTCTTTTTCATCATAGCGCCTCGCCAGCTCCGATGTGAAGAACAGAAAAGAACAACCACACTATTCCAGTTGACCAGGGTAGAAAACAAATCCTGCTGTAGAAGTTTGACAAAACTAGATTTTGATTATTTTCATCCTTTTCTCATCTTCAGACTTCCTCAATAACTACACGGACAGAATTATACACAAACAAACATCCCCCCACACCCCCCTACAGAGAGCCAAATCAGACATTTTCAGCAAGATAGTCTAAGGAAAAGCTGTGCGCTCGCGTCTGTGGTCACTTTTTCCAGCTGCAGCTGATTCTCACAGCCCTGCATTAATCTCTCATGAGACTCTCAGCACACACCAGCCAAACAAGCAACCTATCGGGACTTGGGGTGGGGGCTGACGACACACTGCTTACTGCCTCTTTATGGTGGGGACTGACACTAAATGTTAACATATTTCTTAGAGAATGAAAAGAGAGAAACAAAGAGACAGAAGGAAACAAAGATACATAGAGAGACTGGCTGAGAACCAGACAGAACCTAACCACTGTAACTGACCCAAAACTAAGAAAAACCTTGAATATAAACAGAATCAGTTAGTATTGCCTTACTAATTATTTTTGTACATGTTTTTCTTTGTCATGCTTACTAATTATTTGCACATATTTGTGTAGCTTACAAATGCATTTTGTATAATATCTAGTGTTTACATATAATCTTTGTATATTTAGTTTCCACTTATTTATAGTGTTTCTGTTTTTCACCCTTTTATTTTGTCAAAATTCCCATACCAATAAAACGATTTAAATTGAATCTCAATTGACAGCGAGAGTGAGTGAGTGAAAGGGAATGACAAAGAAACAAAAGGAGACTTCGGAACACACAAAAGAGGAATCTCAGAGGCTTCTGTTTCCTCATCATTTTAGCATCATCCATCTTCCTCAAAGTACTGACTCTGCACCCCTCTCCATATGATTCGCTGTCCGTCTCACTCGGCCCTTCATCTTAATATTGTTAACCCCCGCCACCCAAACACTACAGCTGCCTGGGAATACAGAAGTGTTTATGATCCTAAAGGAAGTGAGTCCCTAAACAGCGGTGGCAGCTACCGAGGCATTGTTTATTAATATGAACCTTTCCTATCCATTGTACACTAGATTCCAAACCATTCAAAAAACACGTGCTATCCAGCTTGTAAGTGCAGTGTTTTACAGTAGTCATACTAAGGAATACATGAAAAACATTCCCGGACACTAATTTTTTGAGAGATTACATTTCCTTAAGGACGGATATAGGCAGTCAGCAGTCCAGCCAATTCAGTAAATAGCTCAGCAACAGGGCTGACAAATGTAACTATTGCCAATTTTTATTTAACTTTTTATTTATTTAAACTAGGTCTTTAACACAAATTCACAGAAAGAGCTATGGATCCAAAGCTTGCTTCAGAGAAAAATAATCTCCCACACGTGCATCATTAAAACTAATAAGAAGCAGAGTTGGCACCACAGGTCCAAAAGTGGTGGGGCAAAATCTGTGACATATCGGGGCCTTTCTTTGGATCAGTCTGAAGTTTCCCTGAACTTGAAGGTAAACGTATGTGTCCTAATCGTATGCTTTGTTGATGAAAGATAACTGTTATCATTCACATACATTTGAGTAACTTAGTCAACATTTATCCAAATAGACAATTCATGTAACAATAATATTTACAGTACATGCCTTCTGGAATGGCATCTGTGCTATAGATTTAAAAAAAAATCTCTTTGGGTCATGTGAATCAAAAACCTATTGAAACTACTACAAACCTTAGTTGTAATAATCATAAAAGCCAAAAACCGCAACTGCAAAAAACAACACTGTAGTATAAAACAACAGAGCAGATAATATGTATAAAAATACAGATTTTAGCTCTATATGGTAAGCAGCACACTTAAAAAGAAACCAACATAGAAAGACAAAGACATGATTACCCAAGTAAAAAAAAATATATTTAAATTATACTCCAGTATTATACTTCTAGTATGCTTATGTTTAACCATAAGTATGTATTCAATGTATTTAATTATATTTGAAGTATACTTTCAAAATATACATACCAAAATAATTTATTAGAAGTATATTTAGGATAAATAAAATACATTTCAAGTACATTTAAATATACTTTTTTTTACTTGGGTAATGTGTCGATTTCCAAATGCAACGTAACAAGGAGAAGAGTAAGCATGGAATGTTCCTAAAGCTTGGTTCCATATAAAGGTAATTCGTTTTGTCGTTAGTGAAAAACAATATTAACCTTGAAGTTGAAAAAGGAGCCTCATTTGTAATAATACTAAAATAATAAAAGCGGAAAAGTCACGTGAGGTCTCGCATGGGTAGTTGTTTCCGGTGTTACAATGTTTCACTTGAGAGTTTACGTCAGCTAAGTTTAGATTATTTAGACTGATACATTCAATGAAAATCCTAGTTATTATTTGAATAGATATTGCTATGAGCTAAAACTTCATGACATTTCCTCCTATGGAGTCTGTTCATTTGCATAAGGAGATCTACACTTATTGACTGGCAAAATGGCAGCCAGCAGAGACACACTGTTAAGGTGAGTTGTACAAAACCATTCTTTTTAATAAACTCTGTGTACACAAACAACGAGTTCATGTGTACAGCCCCCGGTGATACTTTGAGCAAAGTTTTATGTTGTGTCGAGCCTTCTTTGTGTTTTAAAGATAGCGATTTTGATGCTATCATAGTAGTGCCCTTGTTACTACCATTCAAAAGGCGATTTGACCGAAACCAAAAATACGTAAAATTTGAAGTGGCGTTTCTGTCCTAATTATGCTTTTAAACAAAAGTTTGATTCTGTAACTCCCAGCCCAGGGAGGGCTGGTGTTTATTAACTATCTTGAACTGAGAGATGGACTCCTGTGTATGTTTGGTTATTTCATGTGTATATTGTTGTGTTTTGGTTTCCCTTGATTTTATTAAGTGCAGTGCATGGTGTTTTATTTCCTTTATTATTGTTATGTGTCATGCCCCTTTAATTGTTGTCACGCCTCTCTCTCTAGTGTGGGCTGTCATTTGTTAGGTTTAGGTTAGGAAAGTCGGGTAACTTCTGGATCGGGTAACTAGGGGGTGGCACGATTCACAAAACCCACGGTTCGGTTCGTATCACGGTTTTAGGGTCATGGTTTTCGGTTCTGTACGGTTCTTGTTGTTATTTTGTCTTTTAGTCTTAACACTCCAGAAATATACTCTACCGTATGATATATAGCTTAATTATCCACAATTTAGGATACAGTATTAATAGATAGTTATATCATGTAATCAAGCACAAACGGAATTTAAAGTATTACAGAATAGCAATTAAAATAACTTGCTGATATATCAAACTTCCAACTTCAGTGTAGCTCATACAAAAATACCCGTGACGTGACCTTGCAGCACTCCACACTTAACCGTTGAGGAGCAATCGGCTCCGCTCGCGGCATCTCAAAATCTGACGAAAATCTTTTAAACTGACCTTTGTCGATCTAAAATGAAGACATATTCAGCAACTGCATGGCCCATTTCTCGTTTAAAATGTTTTCATAAACACGTTTGGGTGAATTATTTTTGTAGAGATCGCAGTCAGAACGCCATTAGAGTCTGTTTTGAAATTCAGGAGCAGCCAGCTGCCAGACCCACGTAACGTGTTCGTCCATTCAGTTTCTGGTAAGTGTTTTAACATAGGTGTTCAAAGTTTTCATAATGACAGTAAGTTCTTTGTGCACACACAAACCGAACCAAGACAAGCGAACCGAACGGTTCATGTATTAAAATTAGTCTGTTTTTGGACGCTAGCAAATGTTTTTCAAATGTATCATGTTTTCACGAGACACTGACAATATATTAAATCCAATTCTGAGTACAAAATATTCATTATTGTTTTTAATGAAACGTTGTAATTGATAACATGTTAAATGTTTGTTTTTGCAATGAATTCACAATGGTTATTGCAATGAATTAAAACCAGCACTATTATTCTAAATGGACAAATCAGAGTTCATGTTGCCGAAATAATATAGTGTTGCCAAGCGAACGTGAGTGCCACCCCGATAGAACCGCGCCTGCTTCCTACTTCCTCTCTGTAATACGCCTGGCAAACTCGATTCATTTTAAGGATTCAGGTTATTCTGAGTCACTCACTAAACTGATCCGAGTCACTTGAGTCACTTGAGTCATTATTGCCAAATCTCCAATGAAACTCAGTCCTAGCCCATTCTCTCTAACCACTAACGTAGTAGGAAGTTCTGTGGATTAACACGGTGCATATTCACTATTCCAGAGTTTAGTTACAAACATTTATTTTAAAAAGGCATACATGAAAAAAGAAACACATCATTTAGCCACGTACAGGCAATGTCATAATAATAGATGAAAAAAAAGCCAAATGAATTAAACAATATTACAACAAAAATAAATATAACAATAAAATATATTAAATACAAAAACAACAATAAAATGGAACAAACATGCAAAATGTGCAAATAACAAATGCTAAGTAAAAAGACAACTATTTACATTATAGTAGCGCTTTTGTTGTGGAATTGCTTTACCCTGACTAGAGGAGAGACTTCACTCGCTCGTCTGATACAGATCCACTCATGACAACGTAGCTGGCTGATTCGTGCGATTGACTGACTTTCATGGGCAAACACAACTCTACAATTCAACTTAAGCGACCAAGTGAGGAGAGCGACAGTCTGAGAAAGGTTATGGGAACTTCCCGATCCGCAGACTCAGAGCCGGAAACATTGCAGACTCGCAGACCATGGGACTCATGAGTTGTCGAGGACATGGTCTGCGAGTCTGCAATGTTTCCGGCTCTGTAATTGACAATGGCAGACAAAAATATTGGGACCTTTAACCAACTATTCCGTTGCACAGCCTTTCAAAACTTAAATCGCAATGATGTCTGTAGCTCTGAAGGAGAGTTCTAGGATATCTCAAATGGTAGCTTGGCCCACTGTTTTTGAGCAAACCACTTTGGTTGTCTCGGGTCTGATAGGTGCCTTGCAACTGTGAGTTTCAGGTATTTTTTGTGGTCCGTCGTTTTCTCCAGCCAAATAGGAAAAGGACCATCCAAGCTGTTGTCAGCATCAGGTCAAAAAGCCAGCATCTGTCATGGTATGGGGGTGTATCATTGCCCATGCCATGGGGAAATTGCACATCTGTGAGAGTACCATTAATGCAGAAAGATACGTGCACATTTTGTATCAACATATGCTGTCATCCAGATGCCGTCTTTTCAAGGGATGTCCCTGCATTCTCCAGCAGGACAACGCCAACCACATTCTGCGCAGATTACAATGGCATTGTTGCGTAAGCAGAGATTGTGAGTGCTATCATGGCATGCCTGCCGTCCTGGCCTGTCTCTGGTTAAGAATATGTGGTGCATTATGAAGCTCAAAATAAGCCAAGAAAGGCCCTGTACAGTTCCACAGCTGAGGACATGCATAATGGATGAAAATTCTGATTGCTAAACTTAACCAACTTGTGTCTTCATTGCCCAAATGCTTAATAAGTGTTAATAAAAGAAAAGGTGATGTTACACAGTGGTAAGCATTCGACTGTCCCAACTTGATGAAGTTTGTTGCATTCATCAGATTTGAAATGAATCTATTTTTCACAAAGTAAAACACCACATAATGGGGGTATTTCAGAAAGTCGGGTTAAAGTCGGATTGAAAACACCACTCTGGGTTGAGTGACTCTGATCTGTAAAACAACTCTGAGTCGAAGCAACCCTGAGTCAAGCAGGAGCATGAGGATTTAAAAGGTCCTTATTAATGGAGCACGGATAACACCATTCATCATGGCAACAGGAGAAAAGAAATACTCAAACCGCCTATTATGATTGTAGCATATTGTATATCTGACTGCTTGCCCATCTTGTGCATCAGCATGGTGGTCTAGATCATTATCTAGATCATTGACGTCCCTGAACTTTGATAGTTCCAAAAATATCTTCTTGCTTTAATTAATACATGCGATTCTGTGGAATCCTTATTTAATGGCTCTTGTCAGTCTGTGATTTGGGAGCACCACAAAACTGTACAATAACCATTTCAGTGCAACGGTCACATATGTAACAGCCTACAGATGGTTGCCTTGGAGATATTCTCAGCGTCACCAATGTTATATAAAAAACCTCCATTGGCAAAAACACGAAACTAAACAAATAATTTTTCCGAACTGAGAGCATGTCTACATTGAATCATGTGAACAGTGTGAGGGCTGAGTATATTGTTCAGATAGATAATGGGTTGTGCAGAAACAGTGGCAGCTCCTGAAAAAATTCTCGGGGGGGCAATTTTTCTGATAATGATTAAGGTGGGTACATTAAGCAAGGCAATAATAATTTGTTGCTAGATGATTAACTCATTGTGATTTTTTTATTTATTTTTTATTTCACCTTTATTTAACCAGGTTAATCAATTGAGTACAAGTTCTCATTTTCAATCCTGACCTGGCCAAGATAAGGCGCAAGGAGACATTAAGTTACACATAAAGCAAAAACATTCAGGTATACAGTTACACATACATATAAATGGTATTAGGTTAGATAAGAAATACTGTACATTCAGTGCAAATATGGTCTAAGAATAGAGAGGTAGATTATTGGAAAGTAAAGTTGCAGGACAAGAGAAATAACACTAGAATAGGTAAACATGATGAACATGGCTGAAAATGGAAATTGCAAATTATACAAAGACAGCTGTGCGGTTGCTTATGTGCAATATGCAAATTACAATAAGTACAGTGACATTCCCGTGGAGCAACTTAGTGTAAAGTGCCTTGACCAAGAACATAATGATGTTTGGCAGTCAGGAATCAAACCGGCAAACATTTGACTTCTATCTGACTTTCTAACCACGGAACCATCTTCACCACATCCGAGATACCAAGTTACTATAGCATGCCCCTCACTATAGATAAGTCCCCACAAGAATGGCCTTATGGGAAAAAACTATACATCTATCTTTCACAGACACACACACACACCATTTGACCAAATTTCTATGTACACATTAGCACATGCCATATTAGCGCTAGGCGATATGCATTTCGCGATACAATATGCACTCCAGAGCCCGTTCGCCTGGCAACAGTATATAATGCTCGCAAAACAAACTCGGATATTTCATTTCAAAATAATAGCGCTCCTCATTCATTACAATAATCGTTTGTTTATTGCATAGATAGGTAGTGGGTCCGTGTTCATGTGTTGCTACAATTAGTTTATTTTTGGTAACAACAGACTAGTGAATGATTTTCAAATGTACTCAAGTTTTTTTTACATGAGACACTGACAATATATTCAATCAATTTCTGTACAATATATTTGTTAATGTTTTAAATAATCTGTTATTAAAAACATGTTAAATGTGCCATTCTTGCTATCACATACTCTTATTATTTCTTTACACACAATACAATTGAATTTGGTTACAATTCACTAGCTTTACAATGAATTCACAATGTTTATTGCAAATGAATTAAAACTAGCGCTATTATTTTTAAATGAAATATCCAAGTTTGTGTTGCGGGCATTATATAGTGTGCCAGGCGAACAGGCTCTGGAGTGCATATTGTCTCGCAATGTGAATATCGCCCAGCCCTATGCCATATGCAAGAATTATGGAATGATAGGCTACATGATACTACAGAATGATCTATCGTAGCCTAGAATGTCAGAGAAGGGGCCACCTATGGATGCACTACAAAACATGTTCCAACTTTAACGACTGCCAATAGACACTATAACTGTTTTGCAAAACATTGTGTCGAACATCATGTCCTGAATAAAACAATTTAGTACAGTAAACACAGCACAAAATATAGAAAGAGTGTGATGGTCTTTAAGAGGTCTATATATAGGCCTATAGGCCTGGGCCTATCTGAAGAGAAGCTCACATAAATGTCCATTCTGGGACGCAAACCGGGGAATCACCAAGTCTTTAAAATCCAGTGGTTTTTAGATGAAGTCTGGCTCAATAGACAGCACATAGCCAGTGCATTGATTCAGCCTATATTAATTTCTTCCAATATGAGTTGTGCTGCATTATTGTTTCCTATTTGTCTGGGATGTTACGTGTCCACAATACCTTGTTTGGTCCAACTCGTGTCTCCTCCAACATGTAAGCATGGCAAACAGAATAGGGAATTCTTGGCTACATCTGCCATTAGCCATTTCTTTCTTTCAAACCAATTAACATAAAACTTTTTTGTAGTTTGTCCTTTAGTGTTATTAGAACGATTTAATTTTACAAGTCTTTTTATAACGTTTTTTTCCTCCAAAAACAACAAAGTAAATGGATGAGAAAGCAAATAATCCACCTCTTCTATCGTCCAATATTTCCACACAATCACACTTTTTAATGCTAGCAATCTTGACAGTAAGGAACATGTAAATTGATTGAAGCTTTTTTCGTAGTTACGTTACGTATGATGAAGGCACGTATGTGCAAGCCCTCCGAAGTTCCATAGGGATTGTATTAAGTAGAGATGGCTGGGTTTTTTCCAATGTATTTGTGCTTTAAAATCTACGGCAGCATAGAGCCCTGTATTGCACTGCTGGTTTGCATCTAAAGGCTAAGCAGGGTCGGGCCTGGTTAGTCCCTGGATGGGAGACCAGTGCTGCTGGATGTGGTGTTGGAGGGCCAGTAGGGGACACTCTTCCCTCTGGTCTAAAGATCAATCCCAATGCCCCAGGGCAGTAACGGGGACATCTACCCTGCGTAGGGTGCCGTCTTTCGGATGGGACGTTAAAAGTGGGTGTCCTGACTCTCTGTGGTCATTAAAAATCCAATGGCACGTAAAAGTAGGGGTGTTAACCCCGGTGTCATGGACAATGACATGTTTCCATCAACTCTGAGTGAACAAACTCAGTTTTTTCGCTAAACCCGCTTTCTGAAATACCCCCAATGTATTAATAATGTGTTTCAAAATATAGTACAGGTTGAATTTTCAAACTGCACTTTCTTAGTTGTTTTGCATTTTCCATTATATAATTCAGAAACAACAACAAACAATGCATATATTCTTCTTTTAAACTTTAAAATAATTTTGTTTAATTCTAGGAATCAGGTTGTGGCCAAATTTGAATATTTGGCTTGTATTATGATTTGTTGTCTGTTCACAAAGAACATAATCTCATCCCTTTGGCAGATTTGTTTAAGTGTGCTTTTTTAACGACAAAAGATGTTTTGCTTTTTCCACCACCATCTCTATTAAAGCATCAAATGCCCAAAAACATATCTTCAAATGTCACATCCACCACAACAGAGTTGCCGATGTGGCAGGGTTAGTGTGAGAAATTGGGAGGGAAAACTAAATGTTCTTATGAGGGTAAGTTTAAAAGCTTAAAGTTGCCCCTCTCATCTAAAGCAGCTGACAACATTACCCTCAGACCACAGAGTTCCTCTACCATTAACTGCTAAGATGTTCAGCCAACCAGGCATGAACATCCCATGACGTTCCTTAATCAGTCTCATCCCTGCTAAAGACATACACATGTGTATAAACGCATACTGTTGTTTGCATAGAGTTCAACAATGTACACTTTTAAAAGAGAAGCACAATCAGTATCATTTCAGGTTTGAAACAGCGCTGTGATTACGTAGTTGTTTTGCAAACCAGTGAGGCTCAATCACTGCTTACATTTTCTTATCAACGAAAACAATTATACATAACCTTCTTTTGATACATGTACTGTGATAATTTCACTGACTAGCAAAACTAGATATAAAAGATGAACCATGGAAAGAATGAACTTCATTCAAATGTCTTTTAACCCGCAATTATTTTTTTTCCAGAATATACCAATATTTATTTATGAATACAACACAACTGGTTCTAATTCTCACCCATTCATCTGGTTATATAAACCATAAGAGAGTTAAACGCAGACAAAGAGAGGGAATGTGATCATCTCTGGAATTCAAATACTGTATCTTTTTTGTCATCACGTCGGCAACTCCTCTCAGGTGAGCAATGGTGAACGTTCAGTCACATGCTTCATCCAACCACAGGTCTTCAAGCTGTCCAATTTCTAAACACACTGCTCATTCAATATGGAAGCCTTAAGTCAGAACATACAGTAAATGTGATGTTTAACATTTTCACTAACTACACAACTGTGATTGAATTCATAGGTGCTCAACCTGCACACAAGACCTTTCTCAAGAACACTGTTTAGAGCTAATTGTGTCAGACTACTTACAGTGCATTTAAATAATATGCCGAATTTTCTATGCATCGTCGTTTGCTGATTTTCTTCATATCTAAGAATACACTTTTTACAGCATTTGCAATGCTGTGGCTTGAAAGAGAATGTAGTTCCTTTGCTATAGATTGAATTCTACAAATATCTCCTTTAAATGCCAAAAGTATTTTTAAATAGATTGAGTTTTATTACAACTGTCTTTACAGAGATCCTCACAAAATTCACTTGTATTGCTTGTTCTGTCAAATAGCATTGCTTCATGCCTTACATCTGTAGCAGTAGAGTATACAATACATGTCTGTCCTCAAGAAACTATCAAGTCACTGATCTGCAAACATTACTGATGTCATCACAAGGAACATTGCTCGAAATTAAGTTCTCATTTCTTTATAATTTGAGATCATTGTTCCATCATGTACAAAAGGCATTGATGCCTTTCGAAACCAGCATGTTACAATGAAACTAGCACGTTCAAAATTGAAAATAGCACATTTACCAACAATACTCAGGAAAAACAGACGTGCAAGAAAACAATTAGAGGATGTGCCAGACAAGTCGCTTTATCTCCCAATAACATGACTCAAACAACGATAAATATTAAATAAAAGCCAAATCCAATACTGCCTCTAAAAACCAACACCATAGTAGTGTTATACCAGAAAATTATACTATACATTACAGCTTCCATAGAAAACAAAATACAAACACCTACACTTCAAAAAGACTAAGGGGTTTTCTGGAAGGCCCTGGTAGAGCTGAATAACTTCTGGTTTTTGGTTCATCGTAATTGAACCTGGTAACTCAGTTCCTGATTAGAAAGAGCGGATTAAAGTGTTACTGACACTTTTTTAACAACTTGAAATCGTATTAGAATTACTTGAATTGAAATTCACCTCCAGAAATACCATGGTGTACTTTATAAGATATCCTGGTATGTGATCACATAGATATGGTCATTTAAAAGTTCCATACTTTCATAGCCTTTTCACAGAAGCCTGACACTACATTTTCCCCAACATTCTAACATCATCAATGTATACTCCAACAATGCCTTAAGTCTAACATCACAGAGTTCATCATAAAGTTGGATTTGGAGCATAATATGTTTTTTATGATTTTACCTATATTATGATTATCTATTTGCTTCAAATCAGTAAAGTAGTAAAATTGGTGTCAGTTCAACTGTAATTAAGGTCACTAATTATTGGACATGAATTGAAAGGAATAATCCAAAGCCAGCTGAAATTAGGCTCTCCATGAAACAAATATGACAACCCTGATTTAAATGTTCCACAACAAATTAACAGCCGTTCCATTTGAGTCTGAATTAGAAAAAGCCCATAAAGGTCAATATAAAAATGTTTTCATTTTCAGTCTGTTCTCAGGTGTGTTTCTAAAGAGGTAAAATCAGACACAGCAGGCTAGACCAGATCAAATGCTGTCATCAGGCTTTGATTACAAGAGGCAGGGTTCAGGGAGAACCAGGAGAATCTGGATCTGTTTCAGCCCTTTGGAGTCCAATCATCCCCAGCTGTGCAAGAACCTGGATGTCAGGTGGACTGACTCTTTATACTCAACAATTGGGAAAATATGGCAAATATGTGGGACTGTGACTGTGATATGAAAGGGCCGCTAAGGAAGAAAAGTAATGTGATGATCACTGCAGTACATTAATCCCTCATTCTTCTACTAACAATGAAATACTTGTAAAAATATTAGAAATACGTCACATTTTTATCTCAGGAACCCAACTGGATGCACACAGTGGAGGAAGAGACAAAAGCATATCCTTATTTGTATGTACCCACATGATTTCCAGTATTTTCTGTCAAATTAGTTGAGTCATTTGCAGCTGCATGTAGGGTAACAGCCTTGGACAAACACAGAAATACAGATTTTTTACCTTGCAAACTTGCCAGGAATCTCTCTGTTGAGTTTCAGATGCTGTAACCAGTAAGCTATTCTTCTGCTATAGTAGAACCACATATTCATGCAATGAAGGACATAGTGCATTCTGAAGATTATCTCAGCACTTCACTTTTTCCACATTTTGTTATGTTACACCCTTATTCCAAAATGTATTATATTCATTATTTCCCTCAAAATTCCACAAACAATACCCCATAATGACAATGTCAAAGAAGTGTGTTTGAAATATTAGCAAAAATATAAAAAATAAAAAACGAAAGGTTACTTACTTTGTTGAAGCACCTTTGGCAGCAACTACAGCCTCAAATCTTTTTGAGTATGATCCTACACGCTTGGCACACCTATTTTTAGGCAGTTTCTCCTATTCTTCTTTGCAGGACCTCTCAAGCTCCATCAGGTTTATGGGGAGCGTCAGTGCACAGCCATTTTCAGATCTCTCCAGAGATGTTCAATCGGGTTTAAGTCTGGGCTTTGGCTTAAGGACATTCACAGAGTTGTCCTTCAGACACTCCTTTGTTATCTTGGCTGTGTGCTTAGGGTTGATGTCCTGTTGGAAGTTGAACCTTCACCCTAAGTTTAGGTCCAGAGTGCTCTAGAGCAGGTTTTCAGCAAGGATGTCTCTGTACATTGCTGCATACATATTTCCCTCAATCCTGACTAGTCTCCCAGTTCCTGCTGCTGAAAAACATGCCCACCGCATGATACTGCCACCAACATGAGTGGTGCCTGGTTTCCTCCAGACATGACGCTTGCTATTCAGGCCATAGAGTTCAATCTCTGTTTCATCAGACCAGATACATTTTTTTCTCATGGTCTGACAGTCCTTCAGGTGCCTTTTGGCAAACTCCAGGTGGGCTCACGTGCCTTTACTGAGGAGTGGCTTCCATCTGGCCACTCTACCATACAGGCCTGATTGGTAGAGTGCTGCAGAGATGGTTGTTCTTCTGTAAGGTTTTCCTCTCTCCACAGAGAAAAGTTGGAGCTATGTCAGAGTGACCATTGGGTTCTTGGTCACCTCCCTGACTAAAGCCCTTCTCCCCCCAATCGCTCAGTTTAGCCGGGTGGCCAGCTGTAGGAAAAGACCTGGTGGTTTCAAACTTCTTCCATTTACAGATGATCGAGGCCACTATGCTCATTGGGACCTTCAATGCTGCAGATAATTTGCTGAACCCTTCCCCAGATCTGATGCAATTCTGTCTCGGAGGTCTACAGACAATTCCTTGAACTTCATGGCTTGTGCTCTGACATGCACTGTTAAGAGCGTAGCACCCTGTATTCCACTGATGGTTTGCTTCCAGAAGCTGGTTAGTCCCTGGATGGGAGACCAATGATGCTAGAAGTGGTGTTGGAGGGCCAGTAGGGGGCACTCTTCCCTCTGGTCTAAAGATCATTCCCAATGCCCCAGGGTAGTGATGGGGACATCTGCCCTGAGTAGAGTGCAGTTTTTCGGCCGATTAGACATTTAACGGGTGTCCTGACTCCTGACTCTCCGTGGTCATGAAAAATCCCATGGCACTTATCGTAAGAGTAGGGGTGTTAAGCCCAGTGTCATGGAAAAATTCCCAACCAGTCCTTACTTCAATCATGGACACCCAATATTCCCCCTCCTTCCTAATTGGCATATATAACTACCGGTACTCATCTCTCCACCTAATAACTGATGTGTGGTGGGGGTTCTGGCGCAAAATGGCTGCCGTGCATCACCCAGGTGGGTGCTACAAATTGGTGGTGGATGAGGTGGGCTTTCCCCCTTAATATGTAAAGAGCTTTGGGTTCCTTGAAAAAGCACTATATAAGTTGAACTAAATATCATTATTATTAATTGTGGGACCTTATATAGACAGGTGTGTGCCTTTACAAATCATGTCCAATAAACTGAATTTACCACAGATGGACTCCAAACAGGTTGTGGAATCACCTCAAGGATGATCAGTAGAAACAGGATGCACCTGATTTCAGTGATGGCAAAGGATGTGAAAAAAAAATGTTGCTAAGATTTCAAACACACTTTCACATTGTCATTATGGGGCAATGTTTGTAGAATTTTGATGGAAATAATGAATTTAATCCACTTCGGAGTAAGGGTATAACATAACAAAATGTGGAAAAAGTCAAGCGCTGTGAATACTTTTCAGATGCACTGTATGCCTACTATTTCAAGATTGTAAGGTAATTGAATACACACCAAAGAGAATTGACTAGTTGGGAAATGCTGTACTTTCTGATTCAATGGATATTAAAAAAAATTACTAGCTAGTGCCAGCTAGTCATTTTGTTACACATCAACAACAGTCAGACAGGAAAGCTTTCCCCACCATAGATGAAGGCTAAGTCCTACAATCTCTACTGTCATTGTATGTTTGCTATGACATTATAAGGTATTTTACCGAAGTGTTCTTTGTCTGGGGATTTTGAACCCCAACAATGCAAGTCATTAAAGAAGGTTAAAACCGCAGTAAAACCACATTCATAAACACATCAGTATGATATTTAAAAGAAAATACACAACTTAGAAAAAAGCAGCAGATAAATGCAATAACCTCTAATAGCAGGGCCTAATTAGCACCAACATATGATCCAGTAATTGTCTGACAGTTGGAAATGGGATGTTGTTTGGGAGGAGATCAGCGAAAGAGAGAGAGAGGACATACTTCTGTCTGTGGCTGACTCAGTCTCCAGACACACCCCCAGGAAGCGGTGGTAGGACTCCATCTCCGCGGCAGAGATACGCACCATGGAGGAGGCACCACGTGTGTGCTGGCCACACGCCGGGCAACGCGAGGGGATGGTCTGGTACCGCGCTGAGCTGCTCGCCATACCGCCATAGCAGAGCGTCAAAACCTTTGCGCTGCTCATCTCCGAGAAGCTGTTTTTCTGTGGGACGAGGATGTATTCCCGCACAGCAGCCTGTGGAGTCGCGGTTTCTACGCAGTGCGGAGAGGTCAGCCCAGAGAGACAGTAGGGGCAGTGTGCCGTGCGGCTGCCTGTGTGTCGCTCTCCCTGGGTTTATTAGTCCTTCTGAATCCTCCCTGCGCTGCTCTTGAAGTTACCCGGACGCGCTTGGCTTACAGTGCCTTCCATTTGTTAGTACTCCCCCTGAGGACACACACGTATTGTCCTCACTACACAGACGGTTCCTTGCCAGCCTCAACCACTGCAGTCATTTCTCTTCAGACCCAGGAGTCGGTCTGACATAGCCTGTGACCTCTGCCTGCGTTTCTTTCCTCTGTTCCCACTCTGTCTGCCAGGCACATGCAATGGAGGATAAAGACGTTCTTACCTAATCTCCGTCTAAGCTCAGGTGACTTTCCTTTCAGAGGAGAACCAGTGTCAGCATAGTAGCGAGAAATACTGAAAAACAACTAAAATAAATGTGTTTTAAAGGTGAATTTTAAATGATGGATAAATGACCATGAAATCACTTAGTGCAGACATTTTGCAAAGTCACTGTGTACAACATCTAACCTGCACTACAGAAATGTGAGGTTTGCCAATATGGGTGATTGTTTATCAACCCTATTAGCACAAAACATTGAAAAGACATCTTTCAAATGTTGTTTCTCAGTGGGAGTGGACAGCTGCAACAACCCAACTAGCTGTAGTACAGTAGTTTGAAAGGAAATCAAATAAAAATAGTGTTAATAAATATATACCCGAGCTGACCAGGTTCCCACAATGTGCTGACTGAGTAATCCCTGTCCTCTCAGTCAGGTCACATTACTGAACGTCTTAAGGCTCCAAGCACACACAGCTCCTTTACTCAAGACGTCACAAGTAAACACCACTTCACTCAACCGCCAGGCCCTACCTGTCTACCGCTATCTACTGAACAGGATTTCCACTATCACAATAGCTTACAGTACATAACGACTGTTTTGAATCACTCCAAGTCGAAAATCTAAAACTGTGAAATCCATAAAGTTTTCAAGTAGAGAAATCCAGTCACTTACACATAACTGATCCCATGATGAGGTTATCCTGTCTGGATCAGACCACTCCAAAGTCCCTCCCTGAGGGATTCGCTATAGTCACGGAGATACTTGCACGGCACCGCCGAGCGGATTCTTTATTGTGTGCAAGCCTGTGGGTTGGTGATTGCGCGTTTCTCTTCAGAGCTCTCGCCAGAGGTCTGAGTTCAAGCCTTGTGACCGATGGAGCGCAGGAGACTGGCAAGGTCTACACAAACATCTTCAACAATGCCCTGAAGCACAAGGGCCTTCCCCATTTCCTTCCCCACCCAGGTTGAGCCTCTGCACTGCGGACAGGAGAGGAGCGCAGACTGGCCAACGTGCCTCAGGAACCGAACACAAAAGGCACTGCTTCCCTTTACGCCTGGCTGTAGCTCATTTGCTGGCCCATCCATGTCTAACAAGGGCTCATTTCTCACCCCTCCCTCCTACGACCCTCACGGTAAACAGGGATATGTATCCCACAGGGACAATAATAGACAAGGACATTATCAGTCACATACAGTCATACTGTATCAGTAGTTACACCCATGACAGTCACTGGGTTAAGTTTGTATCACCACTCCCATTGGCCAACAGTTACACTGAAATGTCTTTGAGTTACAAACAATGTACAACAGAGCTGACATTGCCACAGGATTCAAAATGTTTGTCACTACTTCTCCACATGAGTGTTTGGTTTTGGACTGTACACTTTATGTCGTGTTCATTTTTAACTCCTCAATCATATGTAATTGTCTACATAAGGAGTACTGATTGTCACATCAAATCTAGTGCTATACACTGTGTTCCAAATTATTATGCAAATTATATTTTACACAGATTTTCCTAAATTGTTGATGCAAATGAAAGTCAGTATAATTTTCAAGTCACCAATTGTTACAGTATAAGCCGAATTTCAGTGAACAAACTACCCAATGAAAATGATTTTTTATCAAAAATAAAAAACTCAAAATGCACTGTTCCAAATGATTATGCACAACAGAGTTTTAATACATTTTCTAGGTTGTAAAGAACTGAAAATGGTCATTTGTTGAATTTGCAGCATTAGGAGTTCATATTTACTGACATCAAAAGCTATTTCAATCAAACACATCTTAACAGGGCAAGTTACATGTTAACATAGGACCCCTTCTTTGATATCACCTTCACAATTCTTGCATCTATTGAACTTTTACGTTTACAAAGAGTTTCTGCTTGAATTTCTTTGCAGGATGTCAGAATAGCCTCCCAGAGCTGCTGTTTTGATGCAAACTGTCTCCCACCCTCATATATCTTTATTGCTTGAGGATGCTCCAAAGGTTCTCAATAGGGTTGAGGTCAGGGGAGGATGGGGGCCACACTATGAGAAACCTGTGGCCTGCTTAATAATGTAGAGCATCCTTCTTAAGTAGTTTTCCTTTAATTTAAGGCTCACCTGGCAAACTAATTATCAGAGGTGTCTGAGATTGATTTCAGTGAACCAAAGAGCACAATCCTTGTGTTTGTTTGAAAAACAAAATATTTAATATTTATGACACTTAATTCAAATTTGCATAATAATTTGGAACACAGTATACTTCTAATTTACCTCTCAGCTGAGGGTTAAACACAAATCACTTGCTGGCTAATCTTCTTACACCGGTCTATTCATGGAGGAATTTGTCGATAGTGATAGGCCTATATTTGACTTTAGTGTTTGTTTACTTTTGCATGCACCTGCAATACACATGTAGTACAACACTCTTTTTCAGCCAACAAAGTCGTATAGTATCTCAACCACAAACTGATTACATAACAATTTACACACTTTTTTAAAATACTTTTTTACAGCCCTAACGAGAATAAAAATCAGCAAATCTGGCGTTGCAAGCACCAAGTTCTACCACCAGAAATAAACTATTTCCATGTGTTAAAGTGGCAGAGGAAGCCACTGGACTAGTTCCAATGTCTCACAATGACTGAATCCCTGTACTGTCATCATCTACTGTAAAATACACTAATGAAATTAAGCATCATAAAAAGACCACAAAAGCCTTCTCTCAACTAAGGTAAACATTAAAACATTTCAAAAGTATAGTACTTTTTTGTATATTAAATGTATAGTATGTTTTAATGAAATAACATATTTTTTAAAGAGTTTTCAAAAGAATTTGCACTCCAGTTTTCTATACTCCAGCATCTTCACTAGCAAGGAGGTTTCTTTTTTCTTTATTTAAAATAACTCATGATTGGTGTTGTTCATTTTGTAGTCTTTTTTACTCAGCTTTATCAAGGTCATCAATAATGTTTAACCTAACTGTAAATCTGAGCCCTAATCTGCAATGTGCTCATAGTCAAGAGGTCAGTGGTCACATATACCAAGTCATACACCCATACACACCGTCTTTTATTGCTTCCTGTCATTGTAACGGGGCTCGAACATAAACAATATACCACCATGTCAACACCAGTTTGCCCTGTTATGAAAAGATAAATGTTAGCTCAAAATGTACCTTGTTTTCTTTCACTTTATTGCTAGAACATACTTTAACTAAATTGCAGCTACCTGCCCTAGGGAGATAGTGGCTAATGAATCACCTGAAAAAACATCTGGAGCTACACTCAAATGTGTTGCTTTAAAATACAATATAACATTAGAATAAAATATTGAAATCATCATGTCACAGAAAATGCTTCATTGCGTGAAATATCTGGTCTGCTTTGAGTTCACAAGAACACAATACCACAACCCTTATTTGAAAATAGATAAGGTAAAAAAGCAAAAAATCAGTGGCGCCATTGATCCTAAGCAAACCTTGCAGCAAAAGATCTTTATAAACGGTCTACTTATACATCTCTCTTTCTATCACAGGGTTAGGGGGTTAAGATTACACAAGTAAGATGGAGTATTGGAACCTCCATTAAATGTCCTTCAGGCTGTTAGTCTATGGCTGGTCTCTTGTATGTACACTGGTCTTCCAAGCTCTCTGAACTTTACAGTGGTTGTTCTGTGTTGGACACCATGAGCCTTCTAGGATTTCGGCAGATAAACATTATTGTGCAGAAATTAGACCAGATGCTTAAATAGATGTGTATCTCTCACAGCTTAGTGGGCTATTGTTCCATTGTGTTACCGTAAGCGCAAGTCGAGCCAAAGCCCAAAGTGGGCTGTACGCAAAATAAAAAAGACAAACGTTTTCCAAAGGACGCAGAGAGCCCACTTTTACATAAGGCAGGAACAAATAGGAAGTAGTGTGAATACAGCCTACGTCATAACAACAATGCTGCTCTGCCTGGGAAAACAAGGCCAGAGAGGTTAGGGGTTACACCAGGGCGCTATAAGCTGTAACACCTAGCTGACCTGAATGAAGTTCAAACACACAAACAGCTTACACCTGTAGCACGTAAATATTCCCAAATTCTATTAACTTAGTACGACATGACGTTTTGAATCTCTGCAAACACTCATCCCACATTCCGGGTAAATTTCCCAAAACAGAGATAGACAGTGGACGACCTTGCCGTGAGGGGGATATGATTTCAGAAGTCAGGGTGAGGAAGGAAGGCATCTGCTCAGGCTGTGTGAGACGATGTAGACCACGGCTGGTGTTCCAGCCTTTGGAGAGGATGACCGGATGACCTTTCCCATTGTTCAACACTCTACAGAGTCTGGGCTTTTTATAGATCTCAATTCTTTCTCATTGTCTGCCAAGATGTACGACCAGGATGGCAGAATGTCACAGTTCCAGACACTCATTGAGGAATCCTGGTTGATTTTACAGGATAGAAGCAATTATGTTTTGGCTGCTTCACGCTCAAGGACGGACTAGGTACATGGAGGAACAAAACAACGCAATATATTTCACTGAATTTCTATTAATCCATTTATCTATTTCTACTCAGCTGTCCACAAAGACAAAATGGATATCCATAGGCTTTTAAAATCATCTTTTAAAAGTAAAGTGAGCCATTGAACTAAATATTTAAAGGGGGTAACCATGTAAAAATACTATAGCAACCTTATTTCAACACCAAGCAACCTCTTCAATACCCCATTGTTGTGAAAAGGAAAATAGCATTGATTGAAAACTTGTCCTGACCCGGACCGGGGCATAGTTCCCTTTCCGTAATTAGAGAGGAAGTTGTCTAAGTCTTTGCTTAATGCTTAAGGCCATTGTTTTGGTTACTTTTCTGATGTGTATTTAGACATGTGAAGAGGTGCATGTGTTCCACGTTTTATGGCCTTACTGTAAGAAGGTAAGTACTATGGTACCAGTGTTTCAACAAAATGAATGACAGACAACTCAGCCAAACTTCCTGAGAGAAACAAACATGTTTGAAGTAAACATTGTATAGGATGGTCGTTTGTTTTGTGAAAGGAGAAGTTCAACTACACCTACAGCTCACTGATGACTTGGGAAGAATCTGCCCAATAATTTTTACACTTCACTGGAAATTAAACTTTGAACAAAATTCATCTGAAAGCCACATTGCATTTATTACTCTGACATTTCAGGGTGTTTAGCAGTGCCTTTATGTTCACTAAAACCTGTGTCTTTAGTTTGTTCTCCTGTTTTTAAGTGGACATACATTATTTTCCTCTAGGCATTCATTTCCTGTGTTGAGCAGAGCAGATCCTCTAGGAAAGCATGAGTAGCCAGACCATGCTAATCTTCTTAGCTCAATTAGCTACGGATGACTGATGCAACACATTTCCATTCTTCTAAACTGTAAAAAGGTCAGACTGAAATTACAGTTACAGCCAAACTCTACCAAATTCTTTCCAACAGAACAAGGTTAACAATTCAGCTCTTGTAAGAAGATATTTTCCCGTATGATCTGGAGATTTAATTCTTTGTTTTAGAGATCCTTGGGGTGTGTGGCTGTTTACACAAGAGGCATTGTATTACTGTAAATTCCTCTGTTGCTACCGGCAACAAACCAACATTGTTGTGCCTGCTTTATTCAATTTCAATTATGTAGTGTAGTTTCCTGTGAACATGACTTGCTACTGTCACTGGATACAAAGAACACGTTCATAATTCTGACCATTCTAATAACTCTTTTTAATACAGAAGCCAGGGCTCAGATGATCATTTTGTTGTTTCACTTTCTCCAATATCTTTTTCATGGAATGAACGCAGCATTACTGGAAGTAACACATCCTTCACTCTTCCGCAGCTATGATGTCACCAACAAACAAGATTTCCTTCACGTTTGCTTCGAGTCATAGAGCTTTGTAACGAGGTTTAATTGCTTTAATACATCTGGATTAGTGCTGCTGACATCATTGACCAGAGCACTACTCGATTCTCCACACATTGCTTTAAATGTCAAATGGTATGATTGAAGCGGCAAAGTCCTACAGCCTTTATAGATTAACTTAGGGGTGCTTGGATTTGAAATAAATTGATACAGAGAATGAAATGCCACTAGCATGAAGCAGTAAAGCATTTAAGCTGAGAATTAGCTGTTAATGAGAAGCTATTAACCATTAGGGATATTTAGGTCAGATTTGTATAACTAAGTATTATCACAACAGCCGTCTATAACGTTCACCATTCAACATAACACTGACAATGACAATGATTCAATTATAGGTTAATTAGGGAAGGAGAACGTTCCCATTCTGTAGATATAGGCCAAACGGTGAGTGGCCCAGTGAGCCACTGCTGGTCTGACGGTGAAATGATGGTGGAATAATCAAGTCTCTGATCAGGGGTTTGGGAAGGGTGGATGACAGATTCAAACCACAACACATGGGAGGCTGCTTCTATAAATCAGTACAGCTCCATTCACAGTCACACAGCCCAGCTGGGCTATCTCAGTTTCTATGGTAACTGCCCGCACAGTCCCCTCCCCCACCGGTGGCTGCTGCCTGCCTGCCTCACTAAAGCCATGATGGAAGACACACTGTAGGAACCTCCAGCGTGGCACCATAACCTACTTCCCGGAAGACCCGGACGTAGAATATGTATTGGTGGATGTTAGGGCTGGGGGGGTGAAAGGGGGGCATATAAAGAGTTTATCGCAACGGTTCCTGTTTTAATATAATGGCATGAGGAAAATTATTTAAATGTGGTGACAGGAAAAATTATGGCACAATTTTCAAAATATGACAATCGTTAGCACCAACCAAAATTAAACAAACCAACCATCTTGGCGTGACTAATTTAAATGACTTAGGAAAATAGTGTTTGCATTATCAATCTACACAAAACTAAAATATACAGGTACAAATATGATTCCAATTTCAATCTCAACATAACCACATTTAAGCATTTTCTTATATGCTCCATTACTGTGTCTTGTTCACAACGTACCACATGGACAATTGTAAAATGTTAACTCTGACCTTCAACTGTGTAGATTGCAGCAGTAAGAATCACTGTACATTTTCACAGATCTCACAATAAAATTATCAATATACTAAAGTGCTTCACAATGCTCCACATCTGAGCATCTCTGAAGATGCTGCCTAGAAAAATTGAGACTGTCCAGGTAACAGCTGCTTGGTCTCTGCCCCATCTCCCTCTCTCTCCAGTAATGCACATCCATCAACTCTCTCAGTGGTGTGGTGATGGCTGAAGAAGTCATGAAGATGGGACACTTACCGACATGTGTGATAACACAGGCCACGCGCTGCTGGAACACCTGCAAAGACATCTCGTCCTCCCTCAGCCAGCCTAGCATCTCAGGGTGTGGGCTGGCAGCATCTGCTTTCCTCTGACCTCCTCTTCTTTACACCACGCTCTCTCTCTCTCTCCACCCTGCTTCGTCAATATGCTCCCATTACCGGAGGCTGAGGCACTCTTCGCTGTTGACGCACGATGCCACTACCAGTGGGCACCTCTGAAGGATGCTGTGAGAAAATAATACATCTAACTCCTCTGCAAATTTCTCTTCTCATCCAGTGACAATACAATGCAGCATAGTATGTGTGTGTGTCATTAATAATGGATGGATACACACATACTAACTGGATGAGCCAATCAGAGGTGTTTTACGCTGCTTACAGGCTGATGCTCGGCTTGCTGTAATAAAGGCTGAGTCAGACACGAGAAAGCAAATCCGAGAGCAGCTACCTGCCCTAGGGAGATGGGGGCTAATGGATTCCCTGACACAAAACCTGGAGCAATGGATTCCCTGGAATGGAAACAGAGCACCACATGGTCAATGTTGATGACAACTTTGCTTCACTGAAATTGTGCTTCATCTTAATTGCAGACAATACAATAGAAATTAATTAATGCTATATACATTTATAATTTGATATTGAATATTTCATCTTAAAGCCATTCATTGATGAACTATTGATGGAAATATCTAGTGAAAAAAGCTACTAGTATTACACAAATGGAATATGTTACTATGACTATTATATGTAGAATCTAGTTTTACATGTTTATGAAAGAAAACATGGCTCGATTTGCAAAGTTACGTATGTCTTCTCAGACAAAACACAATTACAATAATTTGTGGTTAGGACGCAGTATAGAACAGGGGTAATCCATCCCTCTGCCAATCTATTCCACATTTTGATGAAAGCAAACATGCAAGCCGATGACATTATCATACACACGCCATTGCCCTTGGGACTGTGGCGATTGCCTAGGAGTCGGAAAACTAGAAACGCACGAGGCAGCCGCCCGGATCCGGAGACATCTGAGCTCCGTCTGACACACCTAGGAGTAGCCAGAAAACCCTGCATCACAACTGGCCTTTATAGAATGGTGATGATGGGCGTGCAATAATATAAAAGGACGAGGCGTATACTATTCACTTCAACCTCACAACTTTTACAAACATCATTGGATAATTTTGCAACTCTACATAATGCATGGATGTATTCATAATGTAGATTGTAGACGAAAGGGAACTACCCCGTCGCACAATTCTCTGATTGGAGGAAACCATAGGAGGAAACAGAATGTCGTAGGCGGAAGTAGTACTGGCGTCTTCTGTCAGGGCGGGAAATCCACCACACGTCAACAACTACCTGTACAAACCAAACACAAACACCGTTTATGTAGCTAGCTGTAGCTTATGGTTTCGGTAAAAAAAAATTAACTTCAGGTATGTTTATTCTTAATACTAAATCTATACGGAAAGTTAAATAACTAATAGTATATTGCTACTTGCGGTGTAGCTAGCTAGCAACCGTTGGGACATTATTGCCTGGATGTTATTGTTAAGCCAACTAACTTTTCAAAGAAAGACCAAATGTAAACCTATTTACTTTTTGAACACATCAACCAGGTACTGTATGGCTCAGTAAGTAACGGAAGTCGTCTGTTGACTGTCTAATTACAGTACTGTATATGTTTAAGGAAGAGCCATGCAGGCGTTTTTGAAAGGAACATCCACCCAAAGCGCCAGACCTCTGAAAGAGAAAGGTGCTGGGACCAGTGGAGAGAAGAAGCAGAAGTCTATGCCCTGGGTAGAGAAATAGTAAGTGCTCAGCGGCTGGAAGCCAGTGTGAATCTTAGATTAAACGTTCATTTAATATTTAAGCCGTGCAGACAATGAGAAAATACATTTTATTCACATACAATTGTCAAGTCAAACTGCAGGGCACATTAACTTCGTAACAGTACTTTCAGAGGTGGAAAGAAGCTTGAATAATTTGCTAAAATATGCACTGACGGATTGCGTTGTTTGGCTACTTGCAGTAGACCGAAATGTATGGAAGAGGTGGCTTTCCAAGAGGAGGTGGTCGCAGTGCTTAAGAAGACAATAGAGGGCGCTGATGTAGGTATTCATTCCGATGGTCCAAGAGAAGGGACTTTGTTTATGTTACCCTTAAATAAAAATGCTGTCTGCCTTGGGATATATTAACCCATGAGATAATATCTGTTGCAGCTCCCCAATCTGTTGTTCTATGGACCACCTGGAACAGGAAAAACATCAACAATCCTGGCTGCAGCCAGGGAACTTTATGGGTGAGAGCAACTGTTACCATCAGTCAGAAAATTAGATTGCTTCCATGGTGCTGTCCCTGTTGATACATATGCTATAATAGCATGGATAAACGGATCTCTTTCCATCTCTGTGGTGCTAGCCATGTTCATTCATGCTATTTCCTAACAAGTGCAAACACTTCTTTATTTTTTGCTTGTATACATGTACATTGGTTGTACTCACAATAGTGAGTGTTCCCTTACTGTTCTTCTCCATAGGCCAGAGCTGTACCGTCAGAGAGTGCTGGAACTGAACGCCTCAGATGAGAGAGGGATCCAGGTAGTGAGGGAGAAAGTCAAAAGGTTTGCCCAGCTGACTGTAGCAGGACATCGCACAGAGTGAGTACCACTTTGACTACCCGTTACAACACCCCACACCAGCAGCATGATATTGCACGTGTTGTCTGTGCATCAAATTAGATAATGTCATCAATAACTGTGCAATCCCCACCTTTATTTTATTTTTACTATGAAAACTTCTGTCCATTTATTCTGTGTGGTAGTGGGAAACCTTGCCCTCCCTTTAAAATCATCATACTGGATGAGGCAGACTCTATGACGGGTGCTGCTCAGGCTGCTCTCAGACGCACCATGGAGAAGGAGTCCCGGACCACTCGCTTTTGTCTCATCTGCAACTATGTCAGCAGGTAGGCGGGCTGGTGATTCCAGGAAGAACCCTCAAATAATATGTGTAAATACGACTAATTAATGGGCAGGGATAGTATACTTACATCTGTGAGTTGTGAAATACCTTTCCTATTCACAGTGCTGTATTGTTAAACCTTTCTGGGGTCTAATTTTGTCAGGGTATACCGCAAGCTGTTAGACCTCTGTTTATTCTCCCTTCCATCTTTTTTGTGTCTATCAGCAATCAATGTCCACCCTGATGTTACTAGCTGTCACAAAGCTACAGGTATTCACTCTGTCATTTCATAAACTTTAAAATACACTCCCAAAAAGGAATACATGTAGGCTATGACGAGACCCTTTCTATGTACCGGGGGTATTCCATCAACGGCGCTAATGAAATCTGCGCTTAATTAAAAAGGCTGGTTTGAATGAATGCCAACTTTCAATTCAGGCACAATCTGTTCCATTAACAGAGTACAGCTGTGTCTTGTCAATGCTAACTCAAAACAGGCTTAAACAAGCTTCCATTGTGCATGCGCACTACGGATGGGAGAAAAAATCGATACTGCAATGTAGAGGTCTGCTAATTAATCAGACTGGCCGATTTAATTATGGCCGTTTATATGTTTTCAAAATACTTAGTAATCTGCATTTTTGCAAGATGATTATGGCCGACACTTTTTTGGAGAGAAACCACTTTCTCTAGTGTTACAATTAGATAGCAAATCACATGGAAACTGCATGCAGCCAGCCTATCTGTCCGGAAAAAAATTGTGATTGCAGAGAAGCTGTGGTAAGTTTGTAGCTAGCATGAAATGGGATCAATTAAAATCAGTCGCATATAATCACTTGTTAGCATCACATGGTTAATATTAGTCTAGACTAGTGGGTAGAGGTTCACTGCTTTCTTTACGACACAACTGTTCCAATTTTTTTATTAACCAAAACTTTTTTCCGCTTTGTTTTCCTCGAAGCTTTCAGGGAAAAACGACCCGTTAAAAAAACCTGCTGCACAAGGCTTAACTAGCTATATTGCGTTGCATATGATGAATAAGGAGGATTTATAATAAATCATCAGATCAGCCAACAGTAAATCAAAATCGGGTACTGGCACCAACGAGTGCTGGTTTAATTAATATGTCCATTCGAAAATGCATGGTCATTGCGCACGTATAACTTGTCAAAATATGATGCCTGTTCAAAACCATACACAGAAGACTGTTTTTTCACTTCTACATTTAATTAAAAGGCATTCATATTAGCAGGGAATATGTCACTAGTGTTCTCAAACATGGTTTTCAAAGTAGCCTATTTCTGATGTTGAGTCAGACAGGGGTAAAAAGAGAGAAGAACATTAGGCTATTTTTTTCACAATTTTTGTTTAGCTTTTCCCTCCATTGTCCCGAACTCGTACCGAACCGTGATGTCTGAAGCGAGGTATGAACCGAAACGTGACTTCTGTGTACCATTCCACCCCTAATCGGTATTGTTGTAATGTCATTATTCCCCCCCAAAAAATTAAATAATCAGTTGATTAATCGGTATCACCCGTTTTGGTCTTCCAATAATCAGTATCGGCCTTGAAAAATCATCGGTCGACTTCTGGATTGTATCGCAATACACTTTTTGCCAATATTAGTATTAATTCTCAAACCAAAATCTTTTTATTTTTTAGTAAGGAAAGCAGTCAAACGATGTCCAGAAAATGCTAATAAATATGGGCATATTTGTCTAGAACACATTCATCCGTCCATATTGTAATGACAGTATTTTGTTTACATTTCCTGAAAGCACAACAGAATAAAATACTTTAAGGCAGTTCGCACATTCGCCATCTCCCAGCAAACCTCACTACAGTCTCTTTTTCAGACAGGAAACAAGCAATGTGATTTTTTGACAATGGTTGACATGGTGATTTTTTATAGCTTTACTGCAGTTTATTTGAGTGATTTTACAAATGTTACTGTTTAAAATGCTGACACTGATGTTTTTGTTATTGTGTTTTAAGGTAAATCTGTAGCCAGTCAGAGGATTATGTTGGTTGCAAAATTACTATAATCTACTATAGGCTTAAATGAAAAGTCAATGAAGCATTAAATAGTCTATATATTTTGTAATATACCTTATTTTACTAGTATGCATATTTATATCATAGAACAGAGCTCCAGACCGACCTTTTGCCTTGGTTGCACATAACTTTTGTTTTTGGTGCATCAGCACAAAATTTAGGTACATCCAAAATTTTCCATACGTCACTTTTTATCATGGTCCATATACATTCATATATATTATGTTAATTATTTAAAAAAATAATGTGTAGGTAAATCTTTTTTTTTTTGAAGCCCAAGTATAATACTGTATATAATAAAGTGCTTCACTTTGTATTTTTATTTATGAATGTTTAATAATATTTTAGGCCTAAACAATTTTCATAAGATTTCTATTTCATATATCATGCTATAGTGGGTAGGCCTTAACATAGGGTACTCTAAACCTTGTGCATGAACATACTCTACTTCAATGAAGTTTTGACAGTTTTCAGTGGTTATGAGGAGCAATGTGAGAGAGAAATTTGGTGATGATTGATTGTTGTTTAGGTACTGTTTCCTGCTGGCAATTATTTGAAACACAGCTAAATTAAGCTTGACAGTTAGCCTGCAAGGGAGCAGGCTAGTTGAGAGCACAGGGTGAGCATCCAGTTTGGCAAATTGACACAAATGAGGAAGTGCCTTAAACCTTATCTGAATTCCAGTGGGCCTATAGATAGTCCTATTAGCAGACCAGAGATTTCATCTTATATTATATTCGTATAAATCATCTTTTACTATGAATTATACGAGAGCGCAAACACTGAGCAGCCAGGCTGCACTAATGCATCTTGAGATTAATGGATTCACATTTCTGGTTTGTTTTTATCCCTGTACCGTTTGATTTTCATAATCCTTTAACGTTGGATTTCATTCCTCTTTTGTCCATTTTGTAGGCTTTCGCCATGTACTTAGAATAGGGTTAGGTACTGTTCGCATTTGAACCAATACCAGTACCAATACTGGTACCTGGAATTTGATACCGGTACCCAACAATATCTTATTTCGGTACTTAGAAAAACTAAAGATGTGGCTAAAGGTGGCAGCACATAAAATACTATTGCTTAATTGATTACATGTTTGCTTGATGTTGGCTAATTAGCTAAGCTAATACACAGCCGAATACTGTTCTGATGATGAACGTTAAATAACATGAGTCGTCGACATGTCCTAAGATGTCTGAAAAATACGCTGGTAAAATGCTATATGCTAATGTTGCTCTAATGATAAAGTAATGAAAAAGCCCACTTGTCTCTATTTATCTAACTAGGTATTGAAATTAGGGATGGGCCGATACCGATACCAGTACTTGTGGAAAAGGCCCGATACTCCAAGCCGATACTTCCTCCACATTTAAGAGCGTTATGCTGCGCAACGCTTTACAGCCCTATGCATATATTTCATATTGATGATAACAACAGTCTACTTCCTCATTCAGAGACCATGCTTATAAAGCTGTAAAACTATTTATTGTTATTTAAAAAAGAAAGAAAACCGATTTAATTGTGCCTGAAATGCATAATCATTCAAAAGACCAAGCCACGCGTTTGCTATTAAAAAATATATATTTTCCTCAGCAGTTATCCAGTAGAGTTCAAATGGCGAAATACGAAATTGTTTTTCTCATTGCTATTTTCATGTAGCCTAATATTTGTAAAATTATAGGTAAAAAATATTGGAATCCTCAAGGAAATGCGCACATTTAAGTACAGGAACGAACAAAGGATGCAAGTTATTATGCTATTCGGTGCATACTATAACTGTAGCAAACGGCATGAGGAACGCCCCCGGACCCCTGAAAGCCACCTTCAGCGAGGAAAGACATCGGTAGTTGGCATAACTTCTGGGTGAACAAAAGAGTGGTATTTCTGAGTTCTGACATACTAACGTTAAGAAATATAACTTAAAGGAAATATGATGTAGCCCATTTATATTTTGTTCAATAGATTACAGTAATAGTATACAGTTATAGCTAATTGTGTAGGCTACCGATTATAATAAAACAATCAAATACCTTAACAGAATAACATATGATTAGGTAAGTATCCCTGTTTTGGAAAAAGTCACTTCAAACAGACATTCTCATCTTACACAAAACGTCTGCAATGCTTAGGGCAAATTCTAACACAAACGGCTATTGCGTTTGTGTTTACAAACGTGTTTTCTCTCACTTTAGCTAATTAGGGAAGGAGACTTAAACCATTGACATCTGTAATAAATATTACACATTGACCTGCAATGTAAACGATGTTCTTCTGGATATGTAGGAATATTTACTTTTTTTTTTACTTATGTTTGAATTGGCTGATCAATATCTAAGAAATAGCAGATTTTAGCTTTATAAATGTGACATTTGGCATAGTTCTTAAAAGTACTGGTATCGGTACTCGTATCGGCAAGTACCCAAAATTAAATACTCTTTACTTGTACTCGTTCCATAAAAAGTGGTATCGGCCCTTCCCTAATGAATACGGGCCCAGATTGTTATGAAGAGTGATCAGATGAATTGCAAAATGCTAATTTAACATGAAAATTAACTTAATCCCAAAAAAATACATTTCCACTGCATTTCAGCCCTGCCGCAAAAGGACCAGCTTCCATGTCAGTGATTGTGTTTTTAACACAGATGAGAGTGTTGATGAGGACAAGGCTGGAGATTACTCTGTCATGCTGATTGAGTTAGAATAACAGACTAGAAGCTTTTAAAGGGAGGGTGGTGCTTGAAATCGTTGTTTTTCCATCTGTCAACCATGGTTTCCTGCAAGGAAACACGTGCCGTCATCAATGCTTTGCACAAAAAGGGCTTCACAGGCAAGGATATTGCTGCTAGTAAGATTGCACCTAAATCATTTATCGGATCATCAAGAACTTCAAGGAGAGGTTCACTTGTTGTGAAGAAGGCGTCAGGGTGCCCAAGAAAGTCCAGCAAGCTCCAGGACCGTCTCCTAAAGCGGATTCAGCTGCGGAATCGTGGCACCACCAGTGCAGAGCTTGTTTAGGAATGGCAGCAGGCAGGTGAGTGCATCTGCACACTGAGGTGAAGACTTTGAGGAAAGCTTGGTGTCAAGAAGGGCAGCAAAGAAGCTGCTTCTTTCCAGGAAAAATGACAGGGACAGACTGAAATTCAGCACAAGGTACAGGACTGCTGAGGACTGGGGTAGTCATTTTCTCTGGAAAACACCTTGTCCAGAGAAGAAATTGTGAGCGCTAATATCAGTCCTGTGTCATGCCAACAGTAAAGCATCCTGAGACCATTCATGTGTGGGGTTGCTTCTCGGCCAAGGGAGTGGGCTCACTCAGAATTTTGCTTAAGAACACAGCCATTAATAAAGAATGGTACCAACACATCCTCTGAGAGCAACTTCTCCCAACCATCCAAGAACAGTTTGGTGACGATCAATGCATTTTCCAGCATGATTGAGCACAACAGTGACCTGGCCAAGATAACAACGTTGAGGTGCAGAAGACATAAAAGTTACACGTACATTACAAGACAAAATATAGAGTAAAAATAATAAAAACAGGAATACAGTGTGCAGATCTTCAGATTAAACAAGAATTTGTACAGGTAGTGCAACAAGTACCAGCATATGGAGGTAGATATTTGGTAGAGACAGTGCCATGGCAGTATACTATACAGTCAGTGGAAGAACTGGGGGGCTGAGCTAGAGGTAGATTTACAGAACCAATAGAGTAGGTGACATAATGACCGGTTCTGTGGGAAAGAGAGTGTGAAACATACAAAGACAGCTGTGTAATCGAGTGTGTAAAATGCAGGTAGAGGCAAAAGTGATAACTAAGTGGCTCAGGAACAAAACATCGAAATGTTGGGTCCAGGGCCAGGTAACTCCCAAGACCTTGAAAACTTGGGTCAGTTCTCAATAGGCAGGTGGACAAGCAAAAACACACAAATTCTGACAAACTCGAAGCATTGATAATGCAAGAATGGGCTGCCCTCATTCAGGATGTGGCCCAGAAGTTAATTGACAGCACGCCAGGGCAGATTGAAAAAGTCTTGAAACTTTGTAATTGTCGATAAAGCCTTTGACTTATGGAATGCTTGTAATTATACTTCAGTATACCATAGTAACTACTGACGAAAAGATCTAAGAACACTGAAGCAGCAAACTTTGTGGAGACCAATACTTGTGCATTGTCAGAACTTTTGACCACAACTGTACTTGTTTCCTGTAAGATAGCCATCTTTGGAGAATTGTTCTTGTCATAAATCTGCCATAAACATGACATTTTTGACTTCAGGATTATAGAGCCCTTGACATCCAGATGCTCCAAATTCCGCTTCAAACCTCTCGCCAATCAAGTCCAAGAAGAGCGCCTGCTGGAAATCTGTGACAAAGAGAACCTGAAGTACTCAGAAGAGGTAGGTTAGTGATTGTGAATTAGAAAATGTATTGAAAAATAATCTTAAACAAAATCTGTGTGTGTGTGTGTATACATAATGAGAATATGAATGATTTGTTTTCTCCAATTAATTCAAATGTTCCCGCAGGCAATAGCAGCATTGGTGAAGGTCTCAGAGGGGGACCTGCGGAAAGCTATAACCTTTCTTCAAAGTGCTGCACGGCTGAACACAGACAATGAAATCACTGAGGGTGATGTCATCGAAATAGCAGGGGTGAGGCTTTTTACTGTATCACACTTGACAGTAAAGGTTGCCTGCACAGTAGCTTGTTGAAACAGGGCAGATGAGTTTTAGGTATTGAAAATAAATAATTTCATTGGTTGGTTAAAAACAGAGGGCAGAGATCACATCGCAAATGTGCACGTGAGCATAATTATCTTACACTTTAATCTTTTCTAACCTTAACCACACTAGTGTTAAAATGTAATCCTGTGTTTTATAAGGGGGGAGATAAGTTGGGATCAATCATCATTATCAATGAAAAGTAAACAGAATGACTTGTCAATGTATGATGTGAGCACCGCCCTCTGTTTTGAATCAACTAATCAAATGAGTTCCACCTCCAAGGCAGATCTGCCTGTAGAACACTACTCATTACCTAAAACTCCTCCGAGCATTAAAAGAATTATCCTACTTTGTCTGTTTGCTGATTCCACTCACATCTTTTTAAGGTTATTCCCCCAAAGACGATTGACAATTTGCTTGAAATCTGTTACAAGGGAACATTTGAAAAGCTTGAGATTGCTGTTCGGGTACGTATGTATTTTTGTTAACGCTACATTACGTAGGGAAAAAAAATTGGATTTCATTTTATGTTTGTTTTTTCTCCATTGTTGCCCTCAACTACCTAAATAAGGCCCTTTTGCCAATTGCAGAACATGGTAGATGAGGGCTACGCTGCAACACAGATCATCTGCCAGTTACATGAAGCTGTCATAGAAGCAGAGTTAAATGATAAGCACAAGTCTGCTGTTATGGAAAAAATGGCAGTAAGTGTTTTCAAAAGGGCAAACTTATTTTTAAAAGATTTACAAAATGATGCCTACTGCAATAATATTTTTCTTTTACAGGAGGTTGACAAGTGTTTAGTTGACGGAGCTGACGAGTACCTGCAGATACTGAGTTTGTGTTCCCTGATAATGCAGCAAGCCAGCCAGAGTAACTGACCACACATTACTTCTCCTCATTGAGCGTTCCTCTTTATAGACATCCTGACCAACTGCTTTTTTCGATACATTTTTGTATGTTTTAAGTGAATAGTAAAATAGTAATGGTTTCCTGTAACTACTTTTTGTCCATTATTCATATTGAAGTTCACGGGTCAGTCTCATGGAAATTACTGTGCATCTCAGTTAATGTCAACGAGAAAAAAACAACCCATGCCTACCATATCCTTTATTACTAAAATAAGCAAACTGCCAACAAAATGAAAAAAATAAATGCATGCATGCTTCTTTACAGACAAACATTGGGTCCAATGATATTATACATTGTGTATACAAACAGTACACTGTAAATATAAAAGCTCAACATTGTCATTCTAATGTAGTCAATATGTTGACTGCTTGAGCACACTCTGAGAGTGTCACAGGACTTGAGACTACAATGTCCAACGGTTCCTGCTTCAGGGATTCTGGCAGATTATGGAAATAGTCACACAGTAAAGACCTCACCACCTCACCATCAGAATCATTGAGACAAGCCGGTGCAACGTCACAAGGCTGAGAGAGGCTTCGGTTTGTCTCTTTTTGCCACTTCTCCATAACTGGATCACTGTTCATCTCACACATGTTATGGAGTATACAGCATACTTGGATCATCGCAGGAATGAGGGACGCGTGGCTGTTGATGCGCTTCAAGCACTGCCAGCGGGCTTTCAGACGAAGAAATGTTCTCTCAATAGGAGTCCGTGCACGCTTTAACTGAGCATTGAATACATGTTGCTGAGGTGTAAGTTGAGGAGAACCTGGGTAACATTTAAGCAGCCAGCTCTGTAAAGGAAAACCTGTGTCACCCAACAACACATAGCCCAGTGGTTGGCCCATGATTTTCTGAGACGTCTGTGGTGTTAGTCCCTTTTGCCTGGCCGACGTCCATAGCTCAGAGCCCTGCAGTAAGGTGCAGTCATCAGTGCTGCCTGGAACTCCAACACGGACATCCCAGAAGTGACCATGTCCATTCACAACTGCCTGCAAAACCGCGGAGGGCCATCCTTTGCTATTCCAGCCTTCACTGGTCAAGTTTTTTGATTTCACAGCAATGTGAAGGGAATCGATGATACCCACACAATGAGGGAAACCCCAGGTTGTTTTGAACACCTCAGCAGTTTCTTCCAGCTCTTGTTCTCTTGGCTGATGAATGTAAAGTGGCTTCAGGAATGTGACAAGAACATTGCATAATTCTCCTGTGTATTTGAGTATAGTGGTGGAGCTTGTGCCAAGTAGCTCAGCTATGGATTGATAGTCCAAGTTGGTGGCCAAACGTAATAGAAGTCCTGCCAAACATTTTTCCAGGGAGATGTGAAACCTAGGGAGATCTTTTAGCAATCTAAGGTTGTTGTAGAGTTGGTAAAATGTGTCCTTGCTAAGATGGAATGTGTTGAGCCAATCCTGTGGCGTAAACACTTTCATTACCACTGTCTCCCACCACACCGACTGAATATCTGCAGGTCTCAAGTGGGATGATGGTCTGGAAGGTGTGTTTGGTGGGATCTGAAAGAAAAAAAGCTTCAGTTTTTATTTTTGCATAAGATTGCACTTGCTGTATTTAAGTAGGATTTGGATATCCTCATTTCACATACGTACATTTTTGCTTACTCTATGTACACGCTCCTTCATATTGTTTAAGATATACATTCTACGGCTGATATGCCGTTTAATATCCCTCTGCTTCTCCATGATTTTTTTTCTAATCATCTCTCTACGCCTCATGGACAGTTGCACAAGCCTTATTCTCCGTTCCACAACCGCTTTCTTCATTGTATTTTCCATCTGTCGAATCAGATTGGTGGTAAGAGCTGCATCTAATGTGTAGCTACAGTAAGTTAAAAAGGCTAGTAGCTAGCTTGAGTCCTGACTAACTTAGGCTGTAAGCAAAGGATGTAAACTTCAGTAGCTAACGTTTAACTAGTTAAATACTATTTGCAGCAGTGAACTGTTAACTACGTGATGCAAAAGATTAACATTCGACAGTAGCTAGCTACTTGAGCAATCTTCTTCGTTGGTGTTTCTTCATCGATGAAAGCAGAGACCGTCCATAATCAGAGATGCACGATACAAGCCAACAGGAGGTCTTCCCCTCGCTCCACCCACCCGACCGGAAATATTTTTGCCAAACCACACATCAGATTCACTATTCTGTAGATGGCGGAAATAAGCAAACCAGAGTATTTGATAAAAACAAATCATGTGACATCTTGAATCATTAGCCAGATAAAGCCACAATGGTTCTTACAACCAACAACGCAGGGTGTATTCATTTCGTTTTAGTTAAACCAGAGCCCGTCTACTTATTAGACATTCTTTGGTTAAACATTATTTGGTTTCCGATAGTGAAGCTTTAAATTGAGCTTAAAATTCATTAGGAAAATATAGAGACATTATAACCAATTTCAGAAATTACACATTGTTATTTTGTCCATAATATGCATTTGTTGTTTAGATATTATACTGTATCAATGTCAATTTTTGCTATATTGCTGTATTTTTTGCTGTATTTAGTGTTTTTAGTTTACATGTTTTCACCCCTGGATCCAATATATGCTAGTTCCTAACGTTTACTTGTCCTACAACATTGTTTTTGTTTTTTTGTCGTTTTCGAAGGAGTTACATAGTGTAGGTTTAACATTTTTGAATAATGGAGTGAAGTGGAATGTAAAATCCTGTTCTGAATTAGTCAGTAGGCTACCAGTCAGTGGGTGTAACAACGGCATGTTTTAAACCCCACCCCTGACTTCTACGTGTTTTTATTTGAAGTGCCTAGCTACGTAATCGTTTCCCATGATCCATTGCAATAGTGCAATACAATAATATGTTTGTTTTTATGGTATTATACATTCTATCAATATAAATATGTTCTTATCAATATATTATATTATGTCTCGTGAAGAGGAATGCAAGTGCACTCGGTTTCAGATATTCACTTCCGCGTCAAAGGCAAGGGGCCTGATGTTGTAGAGGTGCAGTACAGTTGAACTTGTTTGCATTTTTTAACAAGCTTGTTAGCCTGATTGGTTAGCTAGAGTTATCTATCTAGTACAGTCAGCCTCTGCCTAGTAAACAACAGTTGGGAGGCACACATACAGCAGCCTACAGTGAACTTACCTAGCTGATACTAGTTAAGTAACTGGTAAACTTTTTAGAAAGGTACCTGTATAACGGACTGTCATTTGCTAGTTTATGGTAAAGTACCTGCGAATCGTTAGCGGATGACCGACGACAAAACCCCCAAACAAGAACAGTACGTGTTACTGTACACAACCTCCGTCTGTTGCAGCCACTGGAGTCAGAAGAATTAAACATTTTATTAGCCAGGTAACTGTGAACGTGTTTTGTCTGAGTACTCAACCAAGATACAACCCGGTATGGACCATGAATATCAGAGTCGTCTGCTCCGGCAGATCAACATTCACAACGAAAACACCAGCCCTATTGTAAGTACTCATTACTCAAATTAAACGTGTTTATTTTACACTGCTGGCAACCTGTAAATTGTTATGACCGTAAACATTTAAACTCTGTCATTGGTAATCTGTTGTGTAGAAGGCGACAGAGGTGATGCGCAGTCTGACGCCCAACAACTCCCCTATGTCTTCTCCCAGCAAGCATGGTGACCGGTTCATCCCGTCCCGTGCAGGGGCCAACTGGAGCATCAATTTCCACAGGATAAATGTATGTCACATAAAGCATGAAATTAGTAGTTTAAACAATAACAGTTTTTTCCCTACCTCAGTTTCTATACAAATCAGAGGGCTGGGACTGGAGAAAAGTATCTACTTTTTGACAGAGTACAGACTGGATCAATCAAATTTATTTTATGAAACCCATTTTACATCAGCCATTGTCACAAAGTGTTTTTACAGGTAGCTTACCTCACCTACAGTTCCTTCTCCAGAAATTAGCATATTGTGATAAAGTTCATTATTTTCCATAATGTAATGATAAAAATTAAACTTTCATATATTTTAGATTCATTGCACACCAACTGAAGTATTTCAGGTCATTTATTGTTTTAATACTGATGATTTTGGCATACAGCTCATGAAAACCCAAAATTCCTATGTCAAAGAATTAGCATATTTCATCTGACCAATAAAATAAGTGTTTGTAATACAAAAAAAGAAAAAAGAATAAGTCAACCTTCAAATAATTATGTTCAGTTATGCATTCAATACTTGGTCGGGAATCCTTTTGCAGAAATGACTGCTTCAATGCGGCGTGGCATGGAGGCAATCAGCCTGTGGCACTGCTGAGGTGTGATGGAGGCCCAGGATGCTTGGATAGCAGCCTTAAGCTCATCCAGAGTGTTGGGTCTTGCATCTCTCAACTTCCTCTTCACAATATCCCACAGATTCTCTATGGGGTTCAGGTCAGGAGAGTTGGCAGGCCAATTGAGCACAGTAATACCATGGTCAGTAAACCATTTACCAGTGGTTTTGGCACTGTGAGCAGGTGCCAGGGCGTGCTGAAAAATGAAATCTTCATCTCCATGAAGCTTTTCAGCAGATGGAAGCATGA
>JACXGM010001659.1:0-13224 GCA_016801145.1 Umbra pygmaea
ATGAGGCTTTAAGTAGCCTTATTTGTTAAATAGCCTAATTAACTTTTAGGTATCTCTCTCACCCTCTTTCTCGAAGAGTTTGAAGTTACATTTTGACAAAACCTGCCAGATCTAATTAGGCTATCACTATGTTATTGTTTAACATGATTTTTATTTTTATTTATTATTTTGGAACAAACGAGGGTCTCTGTTTAAGAACCCCGGCTCGCAGCTGCAGGTTCCGCAGCTTTACAGCACTGCAGCTCATACTCAAGTTAGGCTAACCAAACATCCAGTTTAACTGCCACAAGTTGTTCTTCTGATAATAACGATCTCGTCGACGAAAAACACGCTGTATTTTTATATTTTCATTGGATTTATTTATAAAAAGTTAAACAACTAATTAATTTTAATATAAAAATTAATGATTAATCGATAGTCAATCGTTAATTCTCCCGACGATCGACGAAGAAAGTTTCATCGAATGCCCATCCCTAGTTAGAATAACAGACTGTAAGCTTTAAAAGACGAGTGGTGCTTGAACCATGGTTACCTGCAAGGAAACACGTGCCCTCATCATATTTTTGCAAAAAAGGGCTTCACAGGCAATGATATTACTGCTAGTAAGATTGCACTTAAATCAACCATTTATTGGATCATCAAGAACTTCAAGGAGAGAAGTTCAATTGTTGTGAAGAAGGCGTCAGTGTGCCCAAGAATGTCCAGCAAGCGCCAGGACCATCTTCTAAAGATTATTCGTCTGCGGGATCGGGGCACCACCAGTGCAGAGCTTGCTCAGGAATGACAGCAGGCAGGTGTGAGTGCATATTCACGCACAGTGAGGCAAAGACTTTTGGAGGAAGGCCTGGTGTCAAGAAGGGCAGCAAAGAAGCCACATCTCTCCAAGAAAAACAACAGGTACAGACTGGTATTCTGCAAAAAGTACAAGGATTGGACTGCTGAGGACTGGGGTAAAGTACTTTTTTCTGATGAGTCCCCTTTCTGATTGTTTGGGCCATCCGGAAAACACCTTTTCCAGAGAAGACATGGTGAGCACTACCATCAGTCCTGTGTCATGCCAACAGTAAAGCATCCCGAGATGCTTTACTGTTTTAGCATCATGTGTGGGGTTGCTTCTCAGCCAATGGAGTGGGCTCACTCACAATTTTGCCTAAGAACTCAGCCATGAATAAAGAATGTTACCAACTCATCCTCCAAGAGCAACTTCTCCCAACCATCCAACAGTTTGGTGATGACCAATGCATTTTCCAGCATGATGGAGCACCTTGCCATAAGGCAAAAGTGATAACAAAGCGGCTCAGGGAACATTGAAGTTTTGGTTCCATGGCCAGGAAACTCCCCAGACCTTAATCCCATTGAGAACTTGTGGTTTATCCTCAAGAGGTGGGTGGACAAACAAAACTATGACACTTATGGAATGCTTGTAATTATACTTCATCATACCATAGTAACTTCTAGGGGTGGAACGGTACATGTATTCATATTGAACCGAAATGGTACGGGGGTCACTGTTTGGTGCATGAATTTACACGGAGAATACACGGTATAAAAATAAATTAAACTTGTGTGCAAATTAATTAATGTAATGCGGAACTACCGTTAAATACGCGGGTTGTTTATGGACACCTAATCTGTAGCCCCGCCTTAGCTCTAAAGCTAAGTAGCCGAGCTCCACCTATGTATGCAGTTTTTTATCAGGTCGACGGTCCGGTAAGTGAGTCAGAGATGGCAGCACTAAGGACGAGTATAGTGTATGGCGAGTGGTGGCTACCCACAAGAGTTAGAGGACCTCTAAGATTGCAAGTTTGGGAAAACTTCGGTTTCCCAGTCAGTTACAGTCATAGATTGTCATAGGCCTCCAGCATGATGCAGCACACATTGGAATAGGGCTGCCCAGTATTTGGGATAGATAACTCAGATTATCTATCCTACCACGTTGCTCTCTAGTGACTGTGTGCAGTTCAGGAGGTTGTAAATTAAATCATGAAACTATAATTGGTGAGCGTAATCATCCCGTGCATGATCTGACTACAGGCTTCCGTGTTGGATGAAAAGTGTGAAAAGAATCGGCCAGCTCTGCGACATGTGGATGGTTGAACCGTATGAGCACCCCTCTTCATCCCACATCTTTCCAAGGTGTTGCATAGCTGCCAACAAGGCAGGGTCAGTGGGATTTGGAAAGGACCAATTGGGAGGGAAATGAAATGTCGAAAACTACAACAACAAAAAAGTTAAAAAAAATGTTTGAGTGAAAAAGGTTGGCACATCCAACCTCACGGGACATGCTTGACATCCACCATTGTAAATCCTAACTCCCTCAAGTGATTCTTGGAACACTTCACACGCATGCATACACACTCAAAATCAGTTAATGGTATGTGGTTTGGTTTGGGTTTTACCCATTTATAGAAATCTTGTAAATATACTTATGTGGTGTATTCAGTGTGCTTCCAGAGTATTTTATATTCACAGCCAGATCTTGAAAAACAATAGAGCCATGACCAGAGTTGGGTATAGACTGTAGGCTTGTGTCGAGTGTTGATGGATGTTAATAGATCCATACGGCAGATGCTGTTTCCTTAACATTAGCTTGAGCCTGCCATGTCCTAAGGAATATCCAGAAGAACACAGAAAGTTTCTGACAAGAATTAATTAAGGATCAGACAGAGAGTGGTACAATAGAGTAGCGCATCTTCCATCCCTAAATCTTAACCATGGACATTGCGTTGTTGAAAGTTCATTATCTGTCACACTAACTCACGTCTTGGCACCAGAGTTTTTCCATTTGAACCTTGCGTTGGAAGGACAGTGCTGTTGGTTTATTCTATTCTATTCTTGTACAGTACATTCACTGACATACTGGGTTATTTTTAGGTTATTATCATGTTAATATTTGGCTATTATCAGGTTATTTGGCTATTATTAGGCTAATATCAAGGTTATTTGCACCCTCGCTTGCTCAAGCATTTGCACTTATGCGATCTGATTTTGATTTGTTACAAAAAGCACTTGTAGACCTAAGGCTTGCTTGTGTTAAATGCTAGTAAACCGAAGTATATTGTGTTTTCCAGAGCTAAAATTATATATGGAATTATATATGGAAGTATATTGTGTTTTCCAGAGCTAAAATTCTACAATTGGACAGTTGTAACATTACTACACTAGATGGCTCTGTATTAGAATGTGTCCCCTCAAAAAATACTTGGGATTTCCAATGGATGATATTCTCTCTTTTAATACACATATTGGATGATATTCTCTTTCTTTTAATACACATATTGGATGATATTCTCTCTTTTAATACACATTGGATGAAATTCTCTCTTTTAATACACATATTGGATGATATTCTCTCTTTTAATATACATATTAGATGATATTCTCTCTTTTAATAAACATATTAGATGATATTCTCTCTTTTAATACACATATTGGATGATATTCTCTCTTTAATAAACATATTGGATGATATTCTCTCTTTTAATACACATATTGGATGATATTCTCTCTTTTAATACACATATTGAATGATATTCTCTCTTTTAATACACATATTGGATGATATTCTCTCTTAATACACATATTGGATGATATTCTCTCTTTTAATACACATATTGGATGATATTCTCTCTTTTAATACATATATTGGGTGATATTCTCTCTTTTAATACACATATTGGATGATATTCTCTCTTTTAATTCACATATTGGATGATATTCTCTCTTTTAATACACATATTGGATGGTATTCTCTCTTTTAATACACATATTACTGAGGAGGTTGAAAGTGAAAATTGGCTTTGTTTATAGGAATAAATCATTTCTGTCTTTACAGTATAGAAAGGAAATTGTAAAAAACACTTTTATGTCAGTGCTTGATTATGGTGATATACTACAGTATATATTAATGGGTCAGCGACAGGGCAGAAACATTTAGATGCAGACTATCATGTAGCGTTGCTGTTTATTACTGGAGCAACCTGTTGCACGCATCACTGTATAGTATACACTGCAGTTGGCCGGGACTCTCCGAATTTTAGAAGGTCCAGACATTGGTTGTTGATTGTTTACAGGGCTGTTTTACAGAAACTGCGTAGCTATTTAAATAAACAAATTCAATGGTGTAATATTATATATCAGACTCAGCCTCAGGACTTTTAACTACTAGAAACACCACCGTTTGGGTAATGTCTCACATTCACGGAAGGATATTCAGAGGAATCTGAAGTTAGAGGTTTTAGTTCCTTTAAGCACATTTACATGTTTGTTACATTACCTTTTTTATTGTTAACTGTGATTGTTTCTTTTAAAATGTGTTTTTATCGTTTTTTTATGTAAACTATTGATTTGATATGTTTAGTCTGTTTTAGTTACTTGCTTCTGTTTTTATACTATTTTATTGTGTTGTATCACAGGGCACAACTGTAAAAGAGTGTGTCTTTCCTGGAAAAATAAAGGCTATATATATTGTCAGGTTATAATTAGGTTGTAATTATTAGGGTGTTATTAGTTTGTTATTAGTAGGTTGTTTTTGCACCCTTAGTTTGCAGATAAGGATGAAAATTTCATTGATCTTATTACACTGTTTCTCAGATGAATGCCAGGTATTGCTATGTTTTTTTTCCTAGCAAGATGGAGAGGCCAGGCTCACTACAACACTGAGAATGCTTTTGATATGAACCACAAAGCGGTCCTGCAATCTAATAAAAAACAAAATACCTTGCGGACACTGTTTTGTTTGTTCAGACCAAGTGCCAAGAGTGACGAAACTCTTCACAGTATAAGCCATATGTCAGTTAACTTCTTTATTTAACTTGTGAGGTGTGAGCTGTAAATGGCGAATGTGCAATTTATTTCGGAGCAATTCGTTTTTCTGGCTCACTAAAGTGCATTTATTTATGTTACATTGTAAATTAATAGGATCACATTCTCCTGTTTCTGTTTGTTTGTTTGTTTGTTTGTTTGTTTGTTTAGGAGGAGTACAGGGCAGAGGGCATCAGCTGGCACAATATTGATTACATTGACAACACAGGCTGCATCAATCTGATCAGCAAGAAACCCACAGCACTGCTCCACCTGCTGGATGAAGAGTCCAAGTGAGTGCATCACAACAAAGGCTCGCCTTCTCAGATTCAAAACATGACTTTGGATTACATTTCGTTCAGCTGTCGCTAATAGTTATGTTGTAGTATGGACCGGGGATGTGTTTCAACTTGAGGTATTTAGGCTGCCTCATAATCTAAACACTACGAAAGTCTTCTCTGTTAGGAACCTGATATTTTCACATTCCTCTTTTAGAAACACTGTTTTAGTTCCATAAGCATGGCTGGAATCGGACGTTTTTATTTCAAGGAAACGTCTTCCTCAATCCCTCACCATTGGCTGTTCCTAAAATGTGTGGTTCTTCTTAATTTGAACACCAACACACACAATTCTTCCCACATGAATCAGCTGGAAATCAAAGGCCCTTGGCGCCGTGTGCTGCAGTGTTTTTCATAGCTCCAGTTCCATTTAGCCCTGTCCCACTCACTCTGCTTTTACTGTAAGCTGTTAGTTTACTGGTAATCATTCTGGCAGGACTCCTCTAAATACAAGAGAGAAACAAGGATTTTATCATCCGAGACAGAACTGACAGTAGTTGTGAAGGTGGAACCACCTCTTTTCCCTCTGTTCTACTGATCTCATAGGGGATTTTCTCTAGGAACTAGCAGACGTGGAAGGGATTGTGTGTATTTTGGTAAATATCTATGATGGAAGTTGATGTGTACATGTGGGGACCTGCTGTCTCTATACAGATAAAAAAATAATAATTTCTTAAGGTATCTGTCTCTGTGCATATCTTCTGTCTGAGACCAACCGTGCTGCCATCTTCCTCCCAGCTTCCCTCAGGCCACCAACCAGACGCTGCTGGACAAGTTCAAGCGGCAGCACGAGGGCAACAGCTACATCGAGTTCCCCGCCGTCATGGAGCCCGCCTTTATCATCCACCACTATGCCGGAAAGGTCAAGTACGGAGTTAAGGTTAGTGAGCGTCTGCCTAACCTGAACAATGGCTACGTGTTTGCGTTATATACTGTAGCTCTTCAGCTTGAATGGCTCCATGAGTTAAACTGACATGTCTAGGACTTTCTGAAACTACTCAGTGTTTATTACTATGAGGAAAAACAAAACAAAAGCATTTTTTCCACAGGCACCATTATCAGTATAATTCTAATATGATCAGAAAGCTGTAGTTCACAGTTGATTTTCATTAACTCTGCCTTGGCCTGAAAAGGCATTTGCCTAAAAGTCCAGATCTGACAGTGTGGACGATTTCAGTGCAGTTTGGGCAGCAGCTTTGTACCGGCTGCGTCTTCCACAAACAAATACACATCTCATATTCAGTCCTGCTCTCACTCAACCTGTTAATTGTCATGGTATTCACTCATATTGTTTTATAACACATTCCAAATGACAGTTCACAGTTGAATTAGAAACACATTGGCAGTATGAGACATAAATCTGTATTAATACTGCAGCGAAAGGCACATGAAGAAGCCTTGATTATTTATTGCAACCCAGTCCTTCCTTTGGGAATTGCCTTCTTCACCGATATGGTTTTGGAAACTTTCTGAGATCTTGTTTGGTTTACAGAGGCTGTATACCAGTTTTAAGTTTGATTTAGTCTGTTCCGAAAACGGAAAAGGTTAGGGACCTCTGCACTGGTGTACGGTAAAGAGGAAATTAAAAGATGAAAGATGAATAGATGACAAGCTGAGCTTATTTGTTCACTGAATTGAGAGTTGACTTAGTGCTTAGCCCTTTTTCATAGCCTGTCTGTCAGCCTGTCTTTCTCAATATGTCTCTGAATTTCTCTAGGTCTCTGTCTATTTGTCTTTCACACACACATGCACCCCCCACACACTAAAACCTTTTCACTCCCTGTCCCTGTCTCTCACACACGTATCCCCCCCACACACACACAGGATTTCCGGGAGAAGAACACGGACCACATGCGTCCGGACATCGTGGCCCTGCTGAAAAGCAGCAAGAACGCCTTCATCTGCGGCCTGATGGGCATCCACCCTCCAGCCACGTTCCGCTGGGCTGTGCTCAGGGCCTATTTCAGGGCCGCAGTGGCCTTCAGAGAGGCTGGCAGGACGCACGCGCACCGAAAGAGCGGTGAGTGCGATGCTCCAGGCCTCTTTTCCCTGTGTCGACTTTTCATTAAAATACTCCAACTGAAATCACGTGAAGACTGTGTGAATGTTTGTGTGTGCGCACGTATGTTCCTATCCTCATCTGTGCTTGGATACTGTGTGTGTGTGTGTGTGTGTGTGTGTGTGTGTGTGTGTGTGTGTGTGTGTGTGTGTGTGTGTGTGTGTGTTTGTGTGTGTGTGTGTGACAGCAACGATGTTGTGCTTTCAGTAGCTAGGTGTGTTAGCGTCAGCTCTGCCTTCCGTTCCTCCACCTTTGTCCTGCCGTGATTCTTCCGTCTACCCTGAACCTACAGACCCCGGCGATTGTGCCTCAAGCACTCCTCCGTCGCCCCTTAGATCATGTTTCGCCAGCTCACTGAAGACACCGAGTCTTTTGATAGGTGTCGCTACCGAATGCTTGGGCCACCCCGCATACCGACTGACTGAAATGTGTGCCAGATTATCATATGATGGTGGAATTGCTGATGACTCGTTCAGAAATGTGGCTGTGGTCACGCCAGGTTTCTGTGAAAACGGGTGGATTGGTGATTTAGTAAAGCTGACGAGGGGTGAAAGCTTCAGGAGAACTTGGCCACCGTTGAACCTCGTCCCTCCTAGAACCCCATCTGATCCACTTCCGGTGCCATTTTGTATGTACTGTTATCTGGTCTCCTGAGTCTCTCTTGTAGACTGCTGTTCTTCAGTCTTCTGCTGGCTAATCTGTCTTTTCTCTCGTCCTTTTTCCCCCCGTCTTGTTTTCTTGTCTTTTTTTTGTTTTGCTCCCCAAGGGCATGCTGACGCTGCTTCCTGTGCAGTTTTGAAAAGTGTGGATAGTTTTAGCTTTCTGCACCACCCTGTGCATCAGAGGAGCTTAGAGATCCTGCAGAGGTGCAAAGAGGAGAAGTACAGTAAGGCTGTGTTTCCCACAATACCCCTCTCTCCACACTTCCTTTGCTGCAGTGGGGGGAGGGGGTGCCATAGGGGTGAGGTCGACCAACAGCACAGGACTAGGCACGTTTTAGATTTTGTAAACATTGCGTTGAAATGATTACATTCTTTCAATGTTTATATTGTGGGGGGGAACAAATATCACAGTTTCTGACACCAGTTTAGTGGCACAGGGTTTGCTGTCCACGCCGGTTGGTGAAATAAGAAGGCGTGATGTTTTTATTCATCCCTCCTTTTGGTTGGTCTTCATGCCCCTCTGCGCCCCTCTCCGTTCCCCCGTCTTTGCATGTTCCTGTGCTTGTCCTAACAACCAGTTTTGCATGTGATCCATTATCGGCCAGCCCCCGCCCCCCCACACTCACTAACTGTCATTACTGCGACCCCTTACCTCATTGTCCTGTTGCCATGGTGTTCCACCCCAGCACAGTAGCACCTATTCACCAACACCATCGCAGCACCTATTCACCAACTCGAAGCCAAGCGACGGTTGTTGCCCTTTATTCTTTAGTGAACTGTTACCTAACCTCGGTACCTGCTGACCTTGCCCTGTCCACACACACACACACACACAAACACACACACACAAGAAAAAACAAATCCATACGAAGGCACCGTTTCAGGGCTGTGTGGAAATCCCCAGTACCATACCACTCTGTGGAAGCGTTGGATCTGAAATGATTTGGCAGGTGTAAGCAATATGCCGAAAACCCCATAAGACCTAACAGAGAGCATGGTTGTGTTATAACCGCATGGTTTACACTTTGTATAGGACCATGTTTCAAATCATCTCCGATCTACGCGTTTTCTTGTTAGAGCTATTGTAGGGGGCAATTCGGAATTGTTCACGATTGATAGGGTTTCCATGTGTTTAAGGTTAAAGGGGTCCACCAACCCTGCAAGGCCACACGAGGAACCATTTTCAAGAGCTTATACAATTGTTCTGTTTTCTTTCACCTTTCAGCAGCACCGGATATAGCAGAAAATATTGATGATACTGAAAACGGTATACCATACAGTCTTAAAGAAGTTTGAAATTAGTTACTAGACAAGTAGTTCAGTTCACTTAACTTTCTTAGTGATTGTGTAGTGACTCTTACTGTAAGTGCTTAGTTTTCTTTCACTGTGTTTAATTGACAGAGGTTTCACAACTTTGAGAATGTTGACATACGTTGCTGCTACTACCAACCTTTATTAGCCAATCAAACGACACAACCCTTAGCCCAGCCTACAGCTCAGTCGCCATTGTTGTTGAAAAATGTTTTCCTTAACTAACTGGTTTATTTTCACCAATTGGAGGTCTAGATGATCACAGGCAAATCCTCTCTGAACCAACCAGTGTGTATGTGGTATTCGCTGAGCCACATTAGAAAAATAATTGATTTAAAATCCAAAATTGAGCTCAAATACATCAAGGTTTTTCTTTTTTTGACCACAGTGTTTCCAAATTCATTGTATTCTCCTCCCAGTCCCTTTACATGACACAAAATCTGTATATTATATCAGTATAATATTGATATAGACCTTTTTGGAGGAGACATTGTTTTTAAGGTTTGGAACTTCCCTCTATCAATTATGAAAAAGGCATGTTCCCAATAAATGTGTGTTTTAACAGTGTCTGTCAGTGATATAAAACGTTGTTAATCGTAAGTCCAAACTAAACTAAGTAACACTTCCAAAATGTATCTTCTAATGTTCACTTCCATATTACTGACAAGCAAGCTAACATCCACAGATAATGTCATTGTTAACCTCCATTATTGTTAGCACTATTTGACCCAGGTAAATATAACCATCCAACTGGGCTAAAAGGTTTGAAATAGAATTATTACAACTGCAAATATGCAATTGTTGTCCACTGGGTTGCAGCTGGTATAATCCTGGTGTGTGAGTTGTTTTTCTGGATTTTGCCGGGTCCATCTGAGTCTTCTCACCATGTTCTGTCCTCCCTTGTCTGTCCAGGCTCCGGTGTGACCCGGAGAAGTCCGCGCACACCGCTATCGGACCTGCAGGGCAACTTGCTTAATGAAAACTCTCCAAGGTAAGGCCACACGGGTCGGCTAAATGCCAACACATACATGTACAAAGTGATGAGCCGGTCAAACACAGTATTAGGATCCCTGATAGCTATTTAAGATGCATTCCGAGGATTTGGGCCACTAAGTACCGCTGTCGAGCCAAAATAGATTCTCAAAAAGGTATTATTTACATTTTAGTCCTTTAGCGTAATGGTTCCCAAACGTCTTCTGGAGTACCCCGAGGCAGTCCTTGTATTTGAACTCCCTCTGAGCTAGCACACCTGATTTAACTTGTCTACTAATGAACAAGTCCTTGATTAGGGGGTACTCCAGGAGAGGGTAGGGAACCACTGCTTTAGCGAACACTGTTATCCAGAGTAACTTAAAGTGAATACAGGGAATTATTCCTAGAGCAACTCAGGGTAAAGTGCCTTGCTCAAGGACGACAACATTCGGGACAGTGGGTAATTGAACTAGCAACTTTTTGACTACAAGTCTGACTCCCAAACACTGAGCCATCTGATGCAGGTAGTATTTCATGTACTGTATATGCATGTGTCAATATATGTTCTGTCACCAAAACCTGTGTCTTGGAATATCATAGCATTTTAATAGAGGTATGGTTGTGAATCTACTCAAATATTATGCACAAATGAACCTCGTTCCAAGGGAATATTTTGCACATATGAGCCTAGAACACTTTCCTGTCAATGGTGGCCTTCATTCAGTGACTTAATGAAACATACTTTGTCATTGTTTAAATTTACTGAATAATATCACTGCGGGCCGAATTGGACCGAATTATCTGGGAACTTGATCATGCACTAATCAACAACATATTACACATCCAAAATAGGAGGGTTTAAACAATAGTTACGAGTTATCAATGCAGGAATGCTTATTGTCTCCATGCTGGGTTGAATGAACAGCTGTAGTGACCGTTACAACACAGCTTGCAGCGTCTATAGACTTTCATCTCCTAGTTAAGCACCTAGCATCAGTGTTTGCTGGCCAAAAAGGCAATTTACCCTGCTTTATGTTATTTTGTTTCAAGCTACCCAGTCTTGGATGGTTTAAGCCCACACAATGTAATTGGAGGGAAACATAAACATGTTTTTTCTCCTTTTCTATTTTTTCACCCCTCCTAAGTGGTCCTGTCCAATTTCACTGTAAACCTGTAACCCTGTAACCCTGCTTGTCAGGAGCTCCGGAACTCCCTGGACAGTTACGGGATGGTGAAGGGCGCTTACATGGTTCATCCAACCACATGTTGCCAAGCCGGGCAATTTTTTACGCAATGCTCATCCAACACGGAAGCCTTTAGTCAGATCATGTACTGGATGACTATGCTCACCAACTATACTTGAATTTACAAGCGCCTGATCTGCACACAAGGAGTCACTGGAGAGTGACTTGGCAAGGTAGATGATCTGTCTTATCTATCCCAAATCCTGTGCAGCGATATGCCAATTTGCGCTGCCTTGTGCTGGGGGTTCCGGGCAAAGTCGGAGAAGCCAGAGTCAGGCTCAAACTAATGACTACCATGACTTAGACTGTACTGCAATGCAGCAAATTAGCCCACTACACAGCGCGGACCCCCTGGAAACATACAAACTTTACAAATATTTGCACACAGACACACTCATGCTTGACACAAAGACACACTCTTATTTGTGGATAATGAGTCAATGTTGAAGCACACATGCAGCTGCTTCCTGTGTAATGCTAGGTAAGAGTTATGTGTTTCAGCAGATGACCCAGGCGCTGATAAATATCTCCCTGTAGGGGTCTTCTCATAGGGACGCTACAATGGACAGCACTGTGCTGTGTGGGATCCAGGAATCTGAAAACAAACTGAAGAATATTCTGGAGCCATTTCTTCCTTTGGCATTCAGAGCTTTAGAGGAACATTATTTTGAAAGGACTGTATTTCAGAAAGGCATGGAGAAACATTTCTTAGTCGTTTTAGTTTGGTTCATGAGAGAGAGTCACTTGTGTCCATCTGGGCTTTTCCAAGTTTTGTTATAGCAGTTATGTCATTCATCATCGCTGAGCAACACAGTTTTAAGTCTCCAGTTTAAATCATCACAACTTATTGTGAGGCCTGTTTAAATTGTAAATATATCTCACTGCTGGGGTTTGGGATTTACTCTGTTGTTTGTATTAATTTTGGACCGGATTACTTCCCATAGCCTGGCTGAAGTAGGACTTCATGGTCTCTTCCATGATCTCTATGGGGATGAATCCAAATAGGTTCTACTAATACAAAAATGAGAGGGGCAGCCATTTACGCCCACAGTCTTTTTTCAACTTCTCCACTCTACAAACTTCTTTGCTGTGAATGCACCAAACAATGCAAACATAGACCATGTTGTTCTGTTATTTTATCGGTCTAACCACAACATAAAATATAGTTACAAATTGGCAAACAAAAAGTGTCGTAAAACTAACTCTTTAAGACCTCAGTGGCTTTTTAAAGCATCTTACTTAGCAGTGAAATAATTTCTGTCCTTTTTATAGCAATAGAACACCCTGAACAATTTAAAGGCAACTTAATATAAAGGCAATCTAAGGAACAGTCTTTCTGTTAAAGTAGTTTGTGTAACAGTCTTACTTCTTAAGAAATATAACACAAACATGTACATTCACTTGTTAGAAATGTCATGCAAATCTGACCTTTAACCCTCTATTGACCTCTAACCCTATCCTACTGGTAATAAAAGCCTCACTCATCATTAGCATTGCTATATATTTTCTGAATGAGCTCCCGCGTGGCGGCCATGTTTAACATGTCACTGTGTGTGGTCACAGCCATGGTGGGAGGCAGTGTATAAATCAAGTGTGAAAAACAAATCTTCGCTCCGTGTCTGCTCCGATTGCTTCGTTGGGTTGAATGTGAGGGATCTCCCCCCCATCCAGTCCATGTGCGACCCTGGGTACCTTGAAAGGCAGTTATTATTATTATTATTATGTCCAGATCATACGCAGTGTCGTCTCCCCATGGTCAGTTGGTTCTAGCGGTGGATGGTTAACCAACCATTGCCACTGTGTTAATAGAGAAGCCTGCTGTTTGTTCAGGCCCT
>JACXGM010001659.1:13324-38324 GCA_016801145.1 Umbra pygmaea
GATAACACCAGGGCTTTGATAACACCAGGGCTTAGATAACAGATTCCATTCGTAGTGGTGCTTAACATGGAAAAGCCTCTTTCTATGGGACAATGTTGTTTAGTGATGGTCCAAATGTTTAAGCTTGTCTTTTTTTTCTTCCAGAAAGACGCCTTTATATTTCCTGATGGTACATTGAATTGCAGACGTAACCGATGCTAACCGGTCTGTGTGTTCTTCATCAGAGAGAGTTTGGGGTGGAATGGGCGAGTCGGGCGGCAGGGCCGTCTGTCATCCAGTGGGTCCAACACGGATGAGGATGGAGGAATCTTTGTCAACTCAACCAGCAGCAAGCTCCTGGAGCGGGCCCACGGCATCCTCATGTGAGTGCCTCAACACCGCTGCATTGTGGGAAGTGCAGTTAAAAACAAGATATTTCTTCCATTATTACAACACACTTGTTGCGATAATGCTCTTTTTCTGTGATAGCTTGCTCAGGAAATTAAAGTCCTGTTCAGGGGAAATGGGAGAATCTCATCTGAATATGTGATAGACAAATAACTGTTATGTGAAACGGTGGCCTGTAGTTCATGTTCTGAGCCAGTCAGGGCTGTACATTTTACAATGTTTGTTTTGTAATGTTCACATGGTTAGACTAAGCATCAAGCCTTAAACATTTTAAGGTTAATTTTTAGGGGCAGCATTGGACCATTTAAGGTTAATATTACTAGCTCCGTTGATTTTAGCTGTAGATTTTTCTAGCATACTTATGTCGATAAACATGAACAACCACACCTTACACACATCAGTCTCAGGTTCAAACCAACTCTTACGTTTTTTACAGTTGATGCTGTTAGGATTACCCGCAGATCTTGAAAAGATATTGTATTGGGGTTGTAACCAAAGCGTAAAGGTGCTAAGTACAGTGAGATGCCCTTAAGGATTGTATCCAGTAGATCAGCTACATATATCCATTGTTTCTCAACAGTCTCACAATACCAGAATATACCCTTATAATTCCCTATTGCAAAAAAAGTGAATTTTTACATTTATTGTTGTCTGACAGATTTAATTTAAATCTACGCTCAAGAGTGAAATAGGTCAAGTGCACAAACTTAAAATGTATATTTTTTAAATATTATTATAATATTTTTATCCAGATTTTCCTCCCTTCCCAATTCCCTCTAATCCTGCCTTGTCGGCAGCTCCGCAACTCCTTGTACAGATCTGTGGGATGGTGAAGGGCGCTCACATGGTTCATCCAACCAAATGTCGCCGATTTGGCCGATTCTTTATGCACTGTGCACCCAACACGGATGCCTTTATTCAGATCATGCACAGGATGTTTACGTTCACCGACTATACTTCTGAATTTACATGCGCCTTATCTGAACCCAAGGAGTTGCTGGAGAGCGACGTGGTAGGATAGATAATCTGATTTATCTAACCCAAATCCTGGGCAGCGCTATGCCAATTTTGCGCTGCCTCGTGCAGGAGGCCTGGGAAAGTCAGAGAACCCATTCAGGTTTGAACCACTGACTATAATGATGTAGACTGTCCTGCAATGCAGCGACTTAGCTCACTACGCCACGCGTACATGCTACGCCAGATACAGTGCATCCGGAAAATATTCACAGCGCTTCACTTTTTCCACATTTTGTTATGTTAAACCCTTATTCCCAAATGGATGAAATTCATTATTTCCCTAAAACTTCTACAAACAATACCCCATAATGACAATGTGAAAGAAGTGTGTTTGAAATCTTAGCAAATTTATTAAAAATTTAAAACTAAAAAAACACATTTACATAAGTATTCACCTCTGCTCAATACTTTGTTGAAGATCTTTTGGCAGCAATTACAGCCTCAAGTCTTTATGAGTATGAAGCTCCAAGTTTGGCACACCTATTTTTGGGAAGTTTCTCCTATATCCTTTCAATCTTTATTTCATCAGACCAGATCATTTTGTTTCTCATGGTCTGAGAGTCCATCAGGTGCCTTTTGGCAAACTCTAGGCGGGCTCTCGTGTGCATTTTACAGAGGAGTGACTTCCGTTTGGCCAATCTACCATACAGGCATGATTGATGAAGTACTGCAGAGATGATTGCTCTTCTGGAATGTTCTCCTCTTACCACAAAGAAATGCTGGAGCTCTGTCAGAGTGACCATCGGGTTCTTGGTGACCTCCCTGACTAAGACAGTTCTCCCCCAATCGCGCAGTTTGGCTAGGCGGCCAGCTCTAGGAAGAGTCCTGGTGGATCCACACTTCTTCCATTTATGGATGATTGAGGTCACTGTGCTCATTGGGACCTTCAATGCTGCAGATATTTTCCTGTACCCTTCACCAGATCTGTGCCTCAATACAATCCTGTCACGGAGGTCTACAGACAATTCCTTGGACTACATGGCTTGGTTTGTGCTCTGACATGCACTGTTAACAGTGGGACCTAATATAGACAGGTGTGTGCCTTTCCAAATCATGTCCAACCAACTGAATTACCAGAGGTGGACTCCAATCAGGTTGTGGAAACATCTCAAAGATGATCAGTGGAAACAGAATGCACCTGAGCTCAATTTTCAGTGTCATGGCAAAGGCTGTAAATACTTATGTGCATGTGCTTTTTTAATTTTTAATTTTTTATAAATTTGCTAAGATTGTCATTATGGGGTATTTTTTGTAGAATTCTGAGGGAAATAATGAATTATTTAAATTGAATCCATTTTGGAATAAATGTGTAATATAACAAAATGTGGAAAAAGTGAAGCGCTGTGAATACTTTCCGGATGCACTGTAAGTACAAAATGTAATCTGCATAAAGTAATAAGACAGTGAGTTGATCACAATAAATTATATTTTGTGTTTTTCCTTAACAGCTTGTGCTAAAGGTTCTAGGGAAAGTGCAAATAGGCCAGGAGAGAGAGGGCAGCCTTGCTTTGTGCTCCTATATGATTCAAATTTGGGTGGACCAGGATGACCTGTTTGAACACGCGTGATGGAAAAATAGTAAAGAGTATGACCATATGAATGAACGATGGTCTAAAACCAAACCTCTTCAATACTGCCCATAAATAGTCCCATTCCACATGGTGGAAATCCTTCTCAGCATCTAAAGAAAGTTAGAACTGCCCATGGCTGCTGCTGAGAACGACTACCCTCTATATTGTGCAATAAACCACAAATATTATCCTTGTATAAAGCCCGCCTGGTCTGGATTTGACATTAAGAGATGACATACACTCATCCAACATTCTAGATAACACTTTTGCATATAGTTTAAAGTCACAGTTCTAAATTGACTAGGGCCTATAGCTAGAACATTCTGGTGAATCCTTACTACTTTTTAGAAGAGAAATTAGAGCAATTTTCTGATGTCTGAAAAGTTCCCACCTTCAGGTTGTCTTATGTGTCTAAATCCAGATGCACTTTTTTAACAGGAGAAACAAAAACTACAAATTAAAGCCTAGTCTTCCAAAGGTAAGCCACCTGGTGTTTGAGTCTGTAATTACAGTTTTAATGCTGGTTCTAGTACTGGTTCTAGTACTGGTTCTAGTGTTGTTCTGACCATTTGTTCTTGGTTTTTACCTCAGCACCTGCTCGATGTCAAGTCCCTGAAGTACCTCAGTAACCTGACACTTCACGACCGCATCACCAAGTCTCTCCTTCACCTCCACAAGAAAAAGAAACCCCCCAGCATCAGCGCTCAGTTTCAGGTCAGTGTCTCCCCGCTGACTCCCTGAATCAAAGTCCCAGAGTCATTCTCCCCAGATTTCCTGACCAGTTTGGCTCTGGTATCCAGACTAATTTGCCTGTGTTGACATCTTAAGCGTTTTGAAATGAAAATTCGAAGAAGAAATTAAATAACAGTACTCCAATATTCCAAAACGCTGCTGTGTGTTAGCACAGTTTAAGGATGAGTGTCTTTATCCCAAATCATGTTCTTCATGGGTGTGTAACTCCATTTAAATATATGGGTGTGTAAGTCCATTTAAATACATGTGAGTAACTCCATTTAACTTCATGGGTGTGTAACTCCATTTAAACACATGGGTGTGTTCATTTGTGGTTTGCGGTAACTTCATATTGTAAGATAATTTTGGGTGTTATATTTTTTATTATGTTTCAATAATAGAACAGTGGGGAGCATAGGCTAGGGTAACAGATATGAGGGAGATGGAAGGGATGAGCACAGACAGTGGCCGAGCTGGGGCATGACCCCCCGTCATGGAGGACCACTTGGAACACTACACTGGAACGGTCCCAGGAGCTTGGACCACTACACTGGACCTGTCCCAGGAGCTTGGACCGCTATACTGGACCTGTCCCAGGAGCTTGGACCGCTACACTGGACCTGTCCCAGGAGCTTGGACCGCTACACTGGACCTGTCCCAGGAGCTTGGACCGCTACACTGGACCTGTCCCAGGAGCTTGGACCGCTACACTGGACCTGTCCCAGGAGCTTGGACCGCTACACTGGACCGGTCCCAGGAGCTTGGACCGCTACACTGGACCGGTCCCAGGAGCTTGGACCGCTACACTGGACCTGTCCCAGGAGCTTGGACCACTACACTGGACCGGTCCCAGGAGCTTGGACCTCTACACCAAACTCTGGCATGGAGTATCTTCATTCACATGGACTTGGCCAGCTGTGAGAGTTCAGATTCCTGTTGATTTCTGTTGAAGCAGCTGCTTCAGTTTGGATGTTCGTTGGAGGTCAGGGTGTGGTCCCTCGATCTGCCTGGCCATCTGCCTGCTCTCTGTCCTCCCACTATGACCTCCTGACTCTTTGATGTTTTTATCAACCCACCACACCACAATTGCATCATGTCTGGGTTTAAACAAACACATTTCTTAGGCCATAAAACCTCCTCTACTCCAGAAACTAGTTTGTAATAGTGATATAATTAAACTAATGCTGATTTCTGTCCCAGCACTTTTAGAACCATATTACTTTCCTGAAGGTAATGATCTCCCTCCTAGCGGCTTGTCTTTCTTGATTCTTCTCCTGAGTATGTTCTCATGCCAACGTGTATCCCAAAAGGCATGCTGTGCCCCACATTGTGCACTATGTCTGGATCTGGGCCTTGAAACTGAACTATTTTGAGACACTATCTAGAGCAGCAAACGCACCCACAACCCTAAATCCCCAACCTCCAGGCCCGGCCTCTAATCCAGGCTACCTGGCAGGACTCCTGGGCAGAAGGCAGGCAGGGATGATATCATTGCCCACATCCTGCTGTATGGCCGATTGCTTTAATCTTCTGAGTTGACTGTGAAAAAAATGACATTTCTGGCCACCTAAACACACACACTGGTTATCTCTGGTTGTTTGGAGGAAGAAAGGACCTGTTCGTTTATCTCCCCAACCCGGTCAGCAGTTATTGGCCCCAGGAAATCATGACTGATCCTCTGTCTTCTCCTCACCTTCTTCCCTTTTGCCAAAGCAGCTAAACACACGGTGGTGTTTATTGTCCTGGGCAAAGTATTTTACTTTGTGACGGAACAGGGGTGTTAAAGATGAAACATCAGTTATTCCCACCAGGCAAACACATTCTTCCACTCTGTGTAATAAAAAAGCCCTACTACACTAACAAAGCCGATGTGCTGTGTTTTATTCCGTCATATGTTTGCATGATGTTTAATAGGTTTACTTGGGGTTTCAATGTTCTCATCTTTCCCCACAGTCATCTCTCAATAAGCTGATGGAGACTCTTGGCCAATCGGAGCCGTACTTTGTCAAATGCATCCGTTCAAATGCAGAGAAGCAGCCACTACACTTCAACAACACCCAGGTACTCAGACAGCTACGCTACACGGGAATGCTGGAGACCGTTCGCATCCGGCAGTCAGGCTACAGCGTCAAGTACACCTTCCAGGTAGGAGGAGGTTTCATACAGAAACATGAAAATTAATTTAAGTACAGAGGCACGCTCACGGACACACACACACACACACACACTTCTCCACAGCCGCCATCACACGTTTATCTGTTTTTATTTATTTGTTTTTTAATATTTATTTTATTGAGCGGGAAATTAATACACAGGCACAAGTCCACAAACAAAACACAATGCCCCCCCCAAATGAGCTGCAAGGTTTGATATTATCGATCTAAAAACACTTTATAACAAATGTTTTTGTTTGGTGTGGTAAGTCTGCAAAATGTGTTACCTGTGTAAATTATTTGGTGTCTAGCTTGTAAGAGTACCATTTGCACATTCTTAATTGTTATATAATCAACACTTTTTTTCTAGTATAATGCGCTTTTTCCTAGCAACCACAGCGCATGGAAACCAAACGTTAGGTCATCGGCAAAACCGCTACCATAGAACATTTGTAATAGACATCCTTGGCTGCCTTTCATTAAATCACAACACTGGCTAGTTTTAGCCCCAGACTGACACACTCACTCATCATCTGAATTCCCCTGAAATAATACTGTTGTGGTCATTTACCATGATGAAAAATATCTGAAGCATGTGTCACCTAAAGAAACTGACCTGAGATCAGAAAAAAGGACAGACCGCTTCTATGTAGTCAGTAATGAAACCCACCGCCATTTGAAGGTAATTGTATAAACATAGTGTCTGTTTCCCGGTCATTCCGCCACCACGGTTTTCAGTTTCCCAGACAACTGGCCTTGGTTTGGGGGAATGTTGAATCTTTTACTTTTCCTCTTAGTTAATTTCATGTGTTTTAAAATGTGTTCCTAATCTTTAATATGCTATTTTTGTTCCCCTCCCTGACAGGATTTTGTGCGTCACTTTCGTGTTTTGCTTCCCGAGAAAACCAGGGGCACGCAGGAGGACATCAAACAGTACCTGGGCCAAGTGGATCTTGTCCCCGACATATACCAAGTTGGCAAAACCATGGTACTTTCTTAAAGTCTTAAATCTAAATACGTTTGGTTTTCTGTCATTTATACCTCATACCTGGTGGGCGTCAGATGGCTCAGCGGTTAGGAAGTCAGACTTGTAATAGGAAGGTTGTCAGTATGATTCCCAACTGTGCCAAATGTCGTTGTGTCCTTGAGCAAGGCTGTTGCTCCAGGGAAATGTCCCTGTACTTACCTGATAAGAGCGTCTGCTAAATGACTAAGTATATGCGGATCAATATGTATTTGCCCTGAAGCACAGATCAATGTTTATTGTACACATTTAGTCGTCTGTCTACTCATAGCTTAATAGTAAAAATAGGGTTTGTGTTTTTTTTCTCAAGTTGACGTGCTAGTTAACCATCAGTGACACGTTTCCACAGGAGTGCTAGTTAACCATCAGTGACACGTTTCCACAGGAGTGCTAGTTTACCATCAGTAACACGTTTACACAGGAGTGCTAGTTAACCATCAGTAACACGTTTCCACAGGAGTGCTAGTTAACCATCAGTAACACGTTTCCACAGGAGTGCTAGTTAACCATCAGTAACACACGTTTCCACAGGAGTGCTAGTTAACCATCAGTAACACACGTTTCCACAGGAGTGCTAGTTAACCATCAGTAACACACGTTTCCACAGGAGTGCTAGTTAACCATCAGTAACACACGTTTCCACAGGAGTGCTAGTTAACCATCAGTAACACGTTTCCACAGGAGTGCTAGTTAACCATCAGTAACACACGTTTCCACAGGAGTGCTAGTTAACCATCAGTAACACACGTTTCCACAGGAGTGCTAGTTAACCATCAGTAACACACATTTCCACAGGAGTGCTAGTTAACCATCAGTAACATATTCCACTGGAGTGGAGTGAATTCAACATTGCTTTACCTTACTGCATGTGACTAAAAATACAGTACTGTGCAAAAGTCTGTAAACCAAAGATGATTAAAAAATATGTAAATATAAACATACTGTAAAGAGCATAAAACATGGACAAATCAATATTTGGTGTGACCATCCTTTTCATTTGAATCTGCATCGACTCTATTAGGTATATTGTCATGCAAATCTGAAAAATTGTCCCAAGAAGTTCTTCTACAGACTTTGGTGGTCTCACTTGCTTTTGTCTGTCCAGGCAATCACAAAGCAAAATCACCTGTTGTTGCTCTGTTACTTTAACACTCCCAGAGTTAATGTAACACTGATGATTTTGCTGTGCACACACAACCTCAGTGATGTTGAGGTTAGGGCTCCATGGAGGTTATACCATCTGATGCAGAACTCCTTGTTCTTCTTTTCGCTGTCCTTTATGACCTTAGCTGTGTGTTTGGGATCATTTTCCTGCTGCAGAATATAGTTGTAACCAAACAGAAGCCTCCCTGACTGTATTACATAATGGATCTAGGTTAAAAGACATTTGCACAGGACTGTACACATCAGAAATATAGAGAAATGTAATTCCCTTTCTGCACTTCAGCCATTCAAAGAGGCAGACTGATGGTTCTGTTTGAGTTTTTTCCTATTGGGTTAGCGCATCTATAATGATCATTACACAATTTCTATACTGACAATTCTTGTTCCCATCTGTTAAACCAACTGGGCAGCCAGATGTGGTGTGTGTGTGTATGTGCGCGCACACTCTGATAGTCATTCTGTATTCCGTCAGGTGTCCTGTCATAGTCATTCTGTACTCCGTCAGGTGTGCTGTGATAGTCATTCTTAACTCCGTCAGGTGTGCCGTGATAGTCATACTTTATTAGGTGTGCTGTGATTCATTCTGTTCTCCGTCAGGTGTTCCTCCGGGAGGCCGGGCGTCAGCGGCTGCAGGCGTTGCTCCACCAGGAGGTCCTGGACTGCATTGTGACACTGCAGCGACGATTCAGGGCCCTTCTGGAGAGGAACCACTTCCTCAGGATGAGACGTGCCGCCACAATCATACAGGTATGTCACAATCATCCAGGTATGTCACAATCATACAGGTATATCACAAACATCCAGGTATGTCACAATCATACAGGTATGTCACAATCATACACGTAGGCCACAATCATACACAGAGGCCACAAACATCCAGGTATGTCACAATCATACAGGTGTGTCACAATCATACAGGTAGCCTTACAAACATCCAGGTAGGCCACAACCCTACAAGTAGGTCACAGCCATACAAGTAGGTCATGCCACTCTCTTCTCATAGCCTCCTGAGCACCGGGAAGTAGGGGGGGGCTCTGTCTGAACATTGACTGTCGCTTTCATCGCCGTTGTTGTGAAATAATTCTGTTATTGTTGTTTTTCATCCAAGCTTCAGTAGGAATTCCTACCATGCCGGTGTGTCTTATCTGTGCCTGTCGTGACAGCCACTAAGATAATATTCAATTGTATGCCTTGTGAAAAGATGTCTATAGACAGAGCTTTTTCAGCTCTTCGTCTCACAAAAATGTAATGTTACAGTTCATTTTTTAACTTCAAAATTGGTACAAATGTCTTGATGACCTATGCATACAATATATATTTTTTACAGCACCCTCCATAATATTGGGACAGTAAACTGTTATTTTTGCTGTACTTTCAAGGCATATTAAAATTCAATCCAAAGATGATTGAGGCGAGAGTACAGACGGTCACATTTTAACGTTTCAACAAAATATGTTTAACCAACTAAGAATAACAGCACTTTTAGAGTTCCATCCCCCCATTTTATGTGAGTATATATATTCAAACATTTGGCTCACAGGTGTTTGTAAATGATTATGTGCTTCCTGTTCCATTGAACACATGAAAGAGCTGTGACTGTGTAGTGTCACTTCCTGTAACGTGTAAGGTGAAAGTACAGTGATAATTGGAGACATTTGCGAATTGACAAAAAGAAACGGTATTTAATCCAAAAACACTCATACAAAAACATAGCGACAACGATGTGTCGAAGGAAGTCTAGGAAGCTATCTGTGAAAGAAAACAAGGAATTTGCTAAAAGAAGGAATTTAATTTGATCCAAAGTACAACGATTTCAAAATCACCAGTTTCAATGGTCCTAAAAAAATCAGCAATGAACAAGTCAGCCAAGGAAAACTTAAAGGCCATTGCCCTAATTTCTTTTCCTCTAGTGGACATTAGCTGAATTACACAAACATTTTTCTCTCCTCTAGTGGACATTAGCTGAATTACACAAACATTTTTCTCTCCTCTAGTGGACATTAGCTGAATTACACAAACACTAATTGTATTCAAAATACTCTCCAGTTTTTTCCCTTCTTATGGATGTCTGCCATGCCAGCTATTCAAACCGGACGGCAGCTTTGTGTACACAAAATTTTGAGTGGCAGTCTTACCCGATGCTTTGTTGTCCCATAGCATAATTTCAAACATTATTCTTCCACTGTTGTATGTCATTTTCTGGTAAAACATATATATTGCCTAATAACAACCCAGAAAAATAAGATGACATTCTGTACTCTTGCCTCATATACAACTTTGAATAGTATTTTCATATGCTTTGGAAAAGACACTCTGGTGTTTTGGCTTTGCCTAGTTGAAAAGAAAAATAAAGCCAATAAATGGGGAAAATTGTTAAAAGTTAACTACTGAAGACTGCTAGACAAGAGCTAACAGAAATACATTTTTTTTGTTGAGTAAAACAAAGATTAAATTAACCATAAAATTGAATTATTGTAATTTTGTTGCCAGGGCAGGAGAACAAACTCTGGCAAACGTTTCATGTGTTTATGTTATCGTTGCTGAGCTAACCATCGGACCAATCGCAGACACAAACAAGTCTATGAGAGCCGCATAGTTCGCTCAACTGTAGTAAATAATAATTTTAGAGAAATATGAAGAGCATACAAAATATAATCCAGACATAAAGCAGGAAGGAAAGCTGAGAATAAATTGCCACATGTGTTTTTATAAATGCCTCAGGCTCATCGATATCACTGACTATAATTACAATTGTGTATTCCAATAAACCAATGTGTTGCTTTATGCTGATCGTGTATAACAATTTTATTTATTGTATTCTTTCCTTTGCAACCCTGACAGTGTTAAACTGTCATGGGAGCAAATAAAAATGTACAAGGTGTGTAAATTAATCAATGTCAAAATACTTGGCTGTTCAACAAGTTCTGTAGGAGTAAATAGTAAATGTATCTTCTGTCTCTACAGTGAAAGTGGATACATTGATGTTGGTCCGTATCAAACAGACCATACATTTAAATACCTTTCACAAACAACGCAACACTATGCATAAGTATGTGGAACTGTAAGCGCAATACTTCGACGTATCGCACTGCACTAGCACATACGGCTCAAGAAGCTGACAAAGACACGTCACTCCCTCCGCTGAGAATCTATATATTCCCAGAATGGTGACCTATTTTTCAATCGAGAATTGATTGGTCAGTAGGCGGTGCTTTTGTTCGGGTTAATCGGTTATCTCGACAACAACCTGCTCCGGAGCAGATTGGTTTGCAGCATAAGTTACCTTGGCGATGTAACCCGGTAACAGGTGACCCAACGTCATGATACTGAAAATCCAGGATTTAACCTGAAGTTACCTCGCTAACCACAAATCTTGCTTCGTAGTTTAGGCCCCAGGTCTGGATAAATGTGTCCTGTTTTGACACATTTCTCCTGACTAAACCGAAAGTAACTATGCGTTTTTCACAATCCTAGCATGCCTAACCCCCTCTATATGCACTTGTGAAAATCTCCAAGGTTTGGATAGATGCAAGGAACATGGTAACAATTCCAAATTGACTTCCAATAGGCATGGTTTCATATACCTACCAGAAACGTTTAGGTCTCCAGAAGTGATGTGTGGGTATGATTTGGGCAGTTGACAGACACTAAATTCGATGATGATTATAAACGGGGTTCTCTCTCTCATAGCGATGGTGGCACGGCTGCCGAGCAAAGCAGGAGGACGACTACAACACCAGCATCAGGGAGCAGGCGGCCTTGTGCCTTCAGACCTACTGGCGGGGGTACAAGGAGCGCCGGAGGTTTGGGCTTTGGCGGCAGGCGGCGCTGTTGCTCCAGAGAGAACAGGAGCAGGCGGCACTCACCATCCAGGCGGCTTGGCGCCGACATGCTTCCAGAGAGGCCTACCTGCGACTGCGTTGCACCACACTGCTTCTGCAGGCAGCATCGAGGGGCTACCTGGCTAGACGGAGGTAAGCATGTTAAGTGTTGCATATATAAATGCAGACGTGGTTCTCCGCCTGATTGTCTGCTCTGAAAATGACACGTCAGAACGTTGTTTGTTATAAAAGGTTTTGGATTCTTGTAGATGCTAACGGATATCAGTAGGAAAGAGCCTGAAACATGTTATTAAGGCAGTGTGGCCACAGAAGGCCATGTAAACTTACATGGTCCATTATTTCAAACTCTTTGCAACAAGATTGACAGTTGCTGCAAGTCTCCTGTTCATATAATGCTGTTATGTAAACACCTTGAACAAAGTAGCCACTCGGCTGAGCTAGTGGATAACATTCTCTGTAATTTTGTCACCTGGAGTTGACACGTTCAAGTGTGGGTAGCTTCTTTAAGCAATTTCTATGTGACTGTGATGTCTTTATTAGTGTTTAGTCTATTTTCTGTCGTGAAACTTGAGAGACTCAATTAAGTTGTGGTCCTGCCCTTTGATTGGCTTAGTTGTTACCATGCCTCTCTGATTGACAGCTTCGTTGAGTTGAAAGAGCAAAGTCTGAAGGACAAGGAACAGATACTGAGGGAGCAAGAGTGTCAACAGCAACAACACAAGCTGCAGAATGGACGGAGAAGCCCCTCCCTAGAAAAACAGGAGCCGGCAACAAGGATCGTGGGCCTGGACATGAGCAGGTGGGAGGATCGGTCATACGAGGAGCGGGAAAGGGCACTCCACCGACTAAACAGCCAGGAAGAGAGGACGAAGGAGGCAGGAGAAGGAGGAGGTGAAGAGACTAGAGCTGGCACCACTGGAACGGTGGTGGTGAGAGAGAGAACCAGGACCTTGGATGAGCCCAGCCAGAGGACCACCAGAGCCAAGAGGGAGAGCCGGAGGATGAGGGAGCTGGAACAGGCCCAGTTCAGCCTGGAGCTGCTAAAGGTTCGTTCCACGGGGGCATCGCCGCCGTCCGAAGAGAGGCGCTGGTCGGTTGAGCTGGCCCCCACTGCCACTCCGCCTCTCCGCTCCCCTCAGGGGCCGAGCACTCCCGACAGCCAGAGCTCCAGAGGCAGCTTTGAGTTAATCGGTGTGGAAGAAGATATGCCCAGAGAGAGGGCGCCTCTGGCAGATGTGGAGGAACTCGGTTCACCTCTCTCGTCCGAAGCCCCGATGGGACTGGAGCAGGCCCCAGAGGTCTTTCCCATCGGCCTCGTGCCAGAGGAACCTCCCGGGGCTTCAGGTTCCAATGTCACAACAGACAATCAGAGCCAGACCAAGCCAGAGACTCCTGTCCCTATTTCACCTCTACCCAAGATAGAAAATCACCTCCCTACCTTCTACGTCCCATCAACCAACGGCAGCTTGGTCATCACCCGTCATCCATTGGACAACTCCATTCGACTCATTGAGGCTGACTCCACCACCGTGAGCACGACCACCGTCACCAAGCCGCTGAAGTCAATCAAGGAAAGGCGGGAGTCATCTCGGCGACCTGTGGTGGTGGTCATCAGCATGCAGAAGGAAACTCCCCTCGACCAGGAAGAGCATGCTGTCCGCATTTTTCCGGTAGAAGTACGTGATAAGGCGCTGCAAACCGGCGAATCCTCTTCTTCGCCACTGCCACCAGCTCTGGTCGATCGCACCCCAGTCCCTCCTGTGACCCCTGCCTCAGGGACCACCCCTGTCCCTGCCGCAAACCAGTTTGTCCTGGAGAAGCTGGAGCGACTCAATGAGGAGAAGGAGGAGCGCCAGCGGCAAATGCAGCAGCAGAACGAGCGGGAGATGATGGAGCAGATTCGCCTGCAGAAGGAGGTGCTGGAGAGACAGCGGCACCACTTTGCTCAGTCTGAGAGGGAACTGTTTGAGAAGCAGAGAGGCAAGGCCCTGGTCAGGATCCAGAAGCGTCGGCAAGCAGGGCCCCCTGCCCAGGTTGGGAGTGGATCTCCGGTCACCTCCAGGCCCCTTAGACCCAGCTCCTTCACCAAGAGATCCTCGAATGTAGCGCCACCGTCCACGTCCCAGTCCGTGTGTGATGCCTCAGAGGACCTCATTTCTACTGGGCAATTGGACTTCCAGGGGGTTGCAACAACCCAAGCTGAGCCAAAGCCTCATCCTCCGTCCCAGGCCCGTCTCCCTCCACCTCCCTCCACCCCCGTAGCAGAGATCAGGAATGGGAGGCTAGTTGCGGACGGCTGGGCTCCCAATTTGACCTTGGAGTCCAGAGAGGCCATAGAAGGAGGAGCAAGAGGGAGGGTCCCCAAGACAGCCCCAGCCAATCAGAGTGCCACTGTAAGCTTGAGTGAAAGGTCTGGGAAAATCTTCTTCTCGCCCAAGGAAAGAGTATTGTTAACTGAGTGAGTACTTAACCCTGGAATGGAGTTATACTGTACTGCAGGTGCATTTAACCATATGAATACAATGAATAGACACAGACTTTGAACCTTGAACATTCACCAATCTGCCTTTTTCACTTAAATAAGGAGACCTTTTCTATTAATTGTACAGTATTTCAAAGCATCTACCACACATCTAGATACTAACTCTCAAAGAGACTGAAGAAAAATTCCAACCATTTCTGTAGTCTATTATTTGTAAATAATAAAAATGTTACGACTGAATTGATGCATAGTTTACATGGAGGTTAATGAAAAGGCTTTGAACTGGCTGACCCCACCCCATCCTCTGACTCAACAACTGTTTTTTAGGTTGGACAACGAGAAACCTGTCAATCAAGAAAAGACTGCGGCAGCACAAATCGAGGGCTCCTTCACTAGCTCTAAGCCCTCTAAAGGACCGAAAACCAGAGAGGTCAGTTTAGAACCTGTAGCTTATAATGTTCAATGACGTTCAAACGTGAACTACAGTACCACACCGTGGCTACAACCGGTAGTCAACATGGAATGTGTCCCCATACGGTGTGTTTCACCATGTTTACTGTACATGTTAGGGTCAGATTGACACATAAATATAGGGTGTTTTCAGTGTAATTGAAAGTTGTGTGGTTGACTTGTCAATTTAAACAAATGTTTTCCATGACAATAAAGCCCTATACAATGACAATTGAATTAAGGGAGAGTGAGAGAATAACAAACAGTCTATAAAATCTGTCAAAGATTTTAAAGAAACGTCAGGTTCAAACACCCTCCACCATCCACGGTCAAGGAGAGGAGAGCCTGTTTTGGCCTGCTTTGGCCTGCTTTGGCCTGTTTTCCAATGTGTTTTAACTGTGTTGTAATATCATTTTGGTCAAATCAGGTCGGCAGGGCGGGCTACAAAAAGAAACCCCGCATGGCGCGGACCCGCTGTGACTTTTTATCCCGCGCACCAACTATCTCAATGGGGGGCGAGTCTGATGATGAAGAGTATGAAGAAGAGACCCCCAACTCCTCCCCTCCCCCCATCGCCCGAACCCTCCCCAAACAGAAGTCCTTTGAGTGTTTCAGTGACTCTGAGATGGTAATGGGAAACGGGTCCTTTGGCCTAAACTTTGGCCTACACCTCATTCAACCATTAAAAACGTGTTGTCCCATTTCTCTTAAGCTTTTTAATGAGACCACCTTCTTTTTCCTACTGGTAACACTTTGTAGAGCTTCCCTACTGACCAGTTGAACTGTTACAACCTACGCTTTAATCAGATCTTCATTTTTCTGCAAGCGTAAACTGTTTAAAAAATGCTAACACTTTTTTTATAAAATCCGATTAGGTTCTAGCTTTACTCATCCTCTTTCCTTCCTGCTTCACAGCCCTGAAGTCATACCCTCCTTCTTCCTTCCCTTGTGTTTACTTTAACCACAGTTTTCCAGTCAGATGTACTTGGGGCTTTGGGGGTACCTGGCCTATCTACAGGGGTTACTTTGAGAAGACTCATGAGACCAGAGGCTTACTGGTGACATGCATTTTTTGCAAAGGTCTTTAAACCTTTTCTTGGTGACTAGTTGTCTCAATGAACAGGCACATTTGATAGGCTTTCCAGCTAATCGTCAAGCCTTTAATACATCAATTAGGTGTGTCTGGTCGGTGCCTCGTTATAACTGTGGGGGAGTCCCAGGGCTAAGAGAAATTGGTTGGTGATACAGTTTGGGAACCACTAACCTAAATAATTGTGGCATGTTTCACTGTAGCTTGTAATCCTTCTCTTCTCAACATTAGCCCTGCTCACCTGCTGCACACTTGGATCCTAGGTCATCTCTCAACATTAACACATCTTCCTGACCTACCATTTTGAATGCTCTTCTTATGTACAATGTGAATTTATGAGATGTGTATACGCTGCTGTTTAGCTATAGCTGTTAGCTAGTTATGTAAGTGGAAAAATCGAGCTATAATCATTGACTAATGTTAGTATTTTTTACCATCAGCAACTCAAACTAGTTAGAACTACATTGTCAAGGACTCCAATGTTGTACTGCCATCTAGTGGTGTGGAGGAAATGTACTCTCTTCTCCTATAATGACGTACAAGAAGACGGAACACCAGGAGTAGGCATCTAGTTTCAGGCACTGGATGATTATAATCTGATGTAGAGTAACTGAATGCTAATATGCAGTTGATGTGTTCTTCCGATAATTTATGTTTTAGCCGTCTACTGGCACAGAGGAGCAGAAGATGCAAAAGGCCATGTCGTCTGGAGATTTGGTCAAAGTTGATCCACTACGCAAGAACAACCAGTCAGATGGAAGGTTAGTTCCTCCCTTAGTGTCTATTGTAGTGATTTCAGTAAACTTTGTAGAAAAGCATTTCTGAGGTATAGTTGATAGTTGGGTTCCTAAATAAAATAAAAAATATTTCATAGGGATTCAAATTTTTAAAATTAAAAAAAATGTTGACGCATACACCAGGGTTCTTGGCAAGATGCGTTTCTGGGGCAAGACCAAGCAGGGTGAGAAGAAATCATCCAGAGAGAAGCTGATCTGTGGAGGAGACTCCTTGGATGGAGACTACGGAGACACAGGACTACTTCTTGGAGAAGGTGGGTGGATGGCATACACCGCATTCCAAATTTACTATGCAAATTGGAATTAAGTGTCATAAATATTAAAGGGAAACTTCACCCTACAGCTATCTGGAGGTGCTAGTAGCTTCTCCCAGACATTTGTAGAACAGTGAGATATGTTTAACCCATGCCTGGCTAGTGCTAAGAGCAAGATTTGAAATTTAGCGGGGAATTTTCATACTCTGACGTCACCATGTGTTTCGAATGGACTTTGGAGATAGGAAAAATGAATATAGGCATGTATTCTGTCGCAAAAATAAGCATCCCTGTTATACAGATCCAGCTTTCAAACCTACTCCTTAAAGCCTCGGTTGTCCTTGATTTTTTAAGGTATAGCTTGTCTTTCTGTGACGTTTCTATCACGAGTTGGTGTGATTTTTTTCAGTATGTATAGAACTACAACGCTGGCTTCCTTGTTCCAAGCCCCGCCCACCCGGCATGTTCTCTGGATTCTGTGAAACAGTTCGTAACCAAAGTCGCTGGTAACACAATTGCTATTAACCTAGGATTTGCAGATGAGGAATTTTACATTATGCTTTTACATTCTGAGTGACATCCAACCATACATGTTTGCGCCTGAGTACAACGAAGAACATTTACAACAAATGGAGTTTGATATTCAGCGTCAACAAGGCAGCATGTTCTACAGATAATCCAGTTGAAACGCAGTTAAATTCTAATTGCTAAGTGCTTCTGTGGGAATATGTCCATCTATGACTACTGAAGAAAAAAGCATTTGCTACGATGATTGTGATCGTGGACAAGCTTTACTTGTAAGGATTGAACCAAAAATGACTGACGACCTCATATGCGTTACTGAATCACTGAAGTTTTCCAGCACACATGGAAAGAGACGTAGCAAGAGGAAAATTAACAGATCAGTAAGTTTATTAAACCTATTTTCTGTACCTTGATAATGGAGCAAACATCATGTCTGTGGTAATGTTATTGTACTGTATGTGTAGTGTGCCAGCTGTATTTAGTAGCTAGCTGAGTGGGTAAATTACTATACCTTACTATATATAGGCTACTCTTTCTAGATAAAGAAAAATGGATGGGATCGCATCGCTTTTCAGCCACTTTCGGGCTGTAGTGCCGGTTAATTTAGCACGTAGATCCCTTTCATAATCTTTCGACCTAAAATGCCGACAGCAGACCCTACATTTTTATAGCCTATTGTAAAGTGTGAAACATTAGTCCTTCTTTTTGTGCTTGCTTGTAATTTCTGCAACCAGGTACAGAACACCAAACGGGCATAATAAATAGAAATTAGACTACAATTTCAAAAACAAATATAGTTGCAAGCAACGATGGGACGGGGTACTCCGATATGGGAAGTATAGGAAAATAGGCTATTTTGTTCATCATGAGAAATAAGGCAGGTACACAAAGTTTCTATAATGTAGGGGATATGGTGTGGAAATGGAAGCATGTTTAAATTCATAAACAAAAAAAATTCCCAGATTTGAGACTTGATATCACCTGCTGTTATAAACCCACATGGACAACCCACACCTCATCCTTTGCAGTGGAACTCCCTCTTTCCATTGTTATCAACCATTGGTTTCTAACATGTATGGTTCAGGAAATATCACATTGAGAGGTCATTATTTATCAGTAAACCATGTGTCGGCCATTTTGTATTTATCTCTTAGTCCATATCACCATTAAGGAAGGCATATATGAGACACCTGTATGCCAAAGCACAAGTCAATCAGACTTTTTGTTGATTTTAAGATGATTTTTATAGTTGTGGTCAAATGGTCATTTATGGGCAAAAGTGACCAAACTTTGAGAGTCAATATCACAGGCTGTGATGAACCCACATGGACAACCCAGACCTCATTCTTTTCAGTGTAACTCCCTCTTTCCATTGTTACATTACTTTCTATCATGTATGGGTCAGCAGATATGATAGTGTGAGTTCATCATGCATCAGTGAACCATTTGGTCGGCCATTTTGTCTGCCATTTTGCATTGTATTTGTTAGTGCTTATCACCCTATAGGGATGCAAGTAGAAGTAATATGTATACTGAAAGCCAGGTCAATCAGACTTATTGTTGATTTTAAGAAGATTTTTATTGTTTTGGCAAATTATCACTGTACAGAAAAATCCAAGATGGCAGACTTTATGGGTTCTTGAGGCTTTTTTGTTCATCATGAGAAATAAGGCAGGTAAACAAAATTTCAGCATTGTAGGTCAAAAGGGGTGGATATGGTGGCATGTTAAAAATCACAAGTTGAATCGAGTACTGTAGTGCCCCTGGTGGAGGAATCGGGACGGGGCGCTGCGTGGTAAGTACGTGAGGGATATAGTTTAAGGGGTCAAAAATATAGCATTTTCTACCTGGGACTTTTTGAGTTATTTAGCAGTTTCAAGGAAAAAAAAATAATGAGAATACCAATTACAATAGGGTTACTCCTGATGGAGTACCCCTAAATATGTATAACTTTCTAGCGTCAAGCTCTACAAACGTGTGCGGTTGAATTGCCCATGTTCTGTGTTGGTGCGTTTAAACGGGGACAGGCACTAAATTAGCTTGGAATTCTGGGAGTTGTGGTAGCTCAAGTTTAAACGGATACAGAAGCACCCCAGTGGATGCGAAAGGAACTGAAATATACTTTTGGCTTTTCTCTATATGACATAAATCATCTATGGTAACGTTTGTAAATGGTATACTATGAAACTGATTTACTTTGGAACAATCCTTTAAATATTTGGTTTTTCAATCAAACTCATGGATGGTAATGTGTCTCTGTGCTCTTTGGATCACTGAAATCAATCTCAGATACCTGTAATAATTAGTTTGCCAGGTGAGCCCAATTAAAGGAAAACTACTTAAGAAGGATGTTTTACATTATTAAGCAGGCCACAGGTTTCAAGCAATATGGGAAAGAAAAAGGATCTCTCTGCTGCGGAAAAGCATCAAATAGTAAAATGCATTGGACAAGGTATGAAAACATTAGATATTTCACAAAAACTTAAGCGTGATCATCGTACTGTGAAGAGATTTGTGGCTGATTCAGATCACAGACGAGTTAGTGCAGATAAAGGCATAATGAGGAAGGTTACTGCCAGACAAATTCAGCAGATTAAGAGAGCAGCTTCTAACATTCCATTACAAAGCAACAAACAGGTATTTGAAGCTGCTGGTGCCTCTGGAGTCCTGCGAACCTCAAGGTGTAAGATCCTCCAGAGCAGGGGTATCATGCTGGTTTATAGTCTTTCCTTGCAAATTGGAGCCCAATTAAGACCTAGACTGCCAGGTGAGGGAAGATCCTAACCAATTAGTGACCTAATCAATAAGTCAGGTACAAGGTAAAAGTGAAAACCTCCATACACTAGGCCCTATGTGGACCCGGTTTGAGACCACTGCTCCAGAGGCTTGCAGTTGTGCATAAACCTACTATTCGGCCACCCCTAACCAATGCTCACAAGCAGAAATGGTTGCAGTGGGCCCAGAAATACATTAATACTAATTTCAAACAGTCTTGTTTACTGATGAGTGCTGTGCAACCCTGGATGGTCCAGATGGATGGAGTAGTGGATGGTTGGTGGATGGCCACCATGTCCCAATAAGGCTGCTACGTCAGCAAGGAGGTGGAGGATTCAAATTTTGGGCCAGAATCATGGGGAGATAGCTGCTAGGCCCCTTTAGGGTCCCTGAAGATGTGAAAATGATCTCTACAAAGTATATAGAGTTTCTGACTGACTACTTTTTTCCATGGTACAAAAAGTAGAACCGTGCCTTCCATAGCAAAATCATCTTCATGCCTCACAATGAACCATCTCATGCTGCAAAGAATACCTCTGTGTCATTGGCTGCATAAAAGGAGAGAAACTCATTGTGTGGCCCCCATCCTCCCCTGACCTCAACCTTATTGAAAACCTTTGGAGCATCCTCAAGCAAAGGATCTATGAGGGTTGGAGGCAGTTCACATCAAAACAGCACCTCTGGGAGTCTATTCTGACACCGTGCAAAGAAATTCAAGCAGAAACTCTCAATAAACTCACAAGTTCAATGGATGCAGGAATGGCATAATGTGGTTCAACACGCTTGATGGAATCAAATAACATCCACTTGTGCCTTGCTTCACGAGCCCAGACGATTGGAACAAAAGGATATTCTTTTTATTTAGCTCTTTCTCAGTCTCACTCCTTCCCTTGCTCCATTTCTCCCAGCAGGACAGGAGTACATGTTGCCTCCTCGTAGTCCAGAGGTCACTCTGGAGCGCGGGGCTAAGGAGTTCAAGGAAAACAAGGAGCCTTCACCAAGAGTCAAGAGGCGGCGCAGTGTGAAGATCAGCAACGTTGCCCTGGAACCAGCCCAGTGGGGGAATGACGCACTGCAGATCCTTACCTGTGCCAGTGACTACAGGAGCATGAATGACTTCCTCATGAAGAAGGTGGGCGCACACACACAAACATCATTATTATAGCTGTGTGATTAATAAACCATTCTGATTGCAATCCAATAAAATTACAAATGAGTTTGACTTTTCAGTACTGATATTCAAATGAAGTTCAGCGTCCAGTCTTGTGTTGTATTTAGTTTTTGGTTACACTTTATTTGGAGAGTCTGACATTCCATCTGTATGTGCTCTACAGATAGTTTGTTGATGATATGACTATCAACAAACTATCAACAAACCATCTGTTGATAAGCAAATAATTGTGTAATTTAAGGGTAGGGGTAAGTTTAGAATATGTTTTAGGGTATTGGTTAAGGTTAGGTTTAACATAAGGGGAATGGTTAAGGTTAGGATTAGGGTTAGGGTTAGTAGATAGTTTGTTAAAATGTTGTTGACAGTATGCAGATAATTTGTAGAGCATCTACAGATGGACTCTCAAAATAAAGTGTTACCTAGTTTTTTACTGAAGCCACCCATAAAAAGTATGTAAATGTGAGTAAATATAAGTCATTATAGTTTTTTGTTTATAATTTAGATCATGGACCTAGAAGTAGAGGATGGGGGAAAGAAAGACACAATGGTGGACGTGGTGTTTAAGAAGGCCTTGAAGGAGTTTCGCCTCAACATCTTCGACTCGTACTCAACTGCTCTGGCGGTAAGCACAGTAGTGCAATGAATACATGTTACTAATTAGCCATTTAGCAGCTACTATATTCACAGCAACTTACCATATATACAGGGACATACTCTGGAGGTATTTAGGTGAAGATCCTTGCTTAAGGGAATAACGAAATTTGACCCATTCAGGAATTGAACAGGCAACCTTGCATTTTGAAATCTTTCTCCCTGACCTCTGAGCCACTTGGATTCATATAATAGTTACAGTATTTGTTTTTATGTATCCTTTGTACTTGGTCTTCAGATGGATGACGGGAAGAGTATCCGCTACAAGGATCTTTACGCCCTATTTGAACAGATCCTGGAGAAGACCATGCGTCTGGAACAGAGGGACTGGAGCGAGTCGCCCGTCAAGGTGTGGGTTAACACCTTCAAGATCTTCCTTGACGAATTTATGACCGAGTACAAGCCAGCGGATGCCACTATCAGCAAGGTACCATCTACACCCCTCTGTTTTCCTGAACAACCGTCTAGTGTTGTTGGTTATTAAGGACAGCCTTGTTTTAGGTGAGCTAGCAGTGTTGGTCTCTGAAGCCAATGTTATGTGTGTGAGCAGTGATGTTGGTTTGCTGTTCCTATGGTCATATTTTCATAAGAAGACATGGTTTTGATGGGTTAGCAGTAATATTGGTAGGTAGACATTATTATAGTCGGAATAGCAGTAATGTTGTTAGCTTAAGATTGTGTGTTTGCTGTCAGGCTCAAATGCTTAGCTGCTTAGGCTAAATGCTTCCAACACTCCACTAGCTAATTCAATCCTGTACTGGATCACATGAAGCCAATAGCTTTGTAGCTACTAACACTCTCTGGTGAATAGTCTGCTAGAATAGAGCATTTCATTGTATGTTTTGTCTTTGCAGTTCATGTTGAAACTACCCTTGTATTATAGTATGTGATTATATTTTTCCCCTCAGCCGGTCCCAAAGCCTGAGCGCAAGAAGAGGAGGAAAAAGGAAGCTGACGTTGTGAGTGCTTAATCATTTTAGAACAAGACTGAAGCTAGACTTACCTTAAAGCTGAAGTTTAAGCTTTTAGAACGAGACTGAAGCTAAACTTACCTTAAAGCTGAAGTTTAAGCTTTTAGAACGAGACTGAAGCTAGACTTACCTTAAAGCTGAAGTCGGTAAGTCTAGCTTCAGGGACGTCAGCAGAATCTAGCCCAGTTTGAGGGACATCTCTGCAGTCCAGTAAACATTTCACTTTTAACATTTCATTAACACATAAACAATTAAGGTTTTTGGATAAAACCTCAGGCTGGCCAATCAGCAGCCAACTCCACCCCTTTATATTACTTGTTAGTCAGTTTTGCTAACATTTGAAAAGCCAGCATCGAAACTGGATAATAATTACAATATAAATGTTAATTCACTTTTTTCTCCTCTCTACTGCCACTTGTAGGTTGAGGAACATAATGGCCACATCTTCAAGGCCACTCAGTACAGCATCCCGACGTATTGCGAGTACTGCTCTTCCCTTATCTGGATGATGGACAGAGCCTGCGTCTGCAAATGTGAGTTTGTTCACACACACAAAGACACACACAATGTGTTTACATCCTCAACAGCCCTCTGGTCAATCCTCAGAGATGTGGCCCCGCCTTTCATCTCCTGCTAATCTGATTGGGTTGAGTGGAAAGCCCTGTAGTCACTTAGATAGCAGGCTGTTTTCCTTCCTCATGTTTACTATGCAGAGACATTATTGTTCTGTGGAAAATGGGACTGACATGCTTCTCTCTGGCTGTGTTTATTCAGTGTGCCGGTATGCCTGCCATCGAAAGTGTTGCCTGAGGTTGACTACCAAATGCAGCAAAAAGGTAAGACTATTTATGCTTAAATAGTTACAATACGGTCAAGGCCAAACGTTTTGAGAATGACAAGTATTTGTTTCTACCAAGTTTGCTACCTCAGTGTTCTTAGATCTTTGTGTCAGTAGTTACTATGGTATACTGAAGTACAATTCTATAAGTGTCAAAGGCTTTTATTGACAATTACATTAAGTTTATGCAAAGAGTCAATATTTGCAGTGTTGACCCTTCTTTTTCAAGACCTCTGCAATCCGCCCTGGCATGCTGTCAATTAACTTCTGGGCCACATCCTGACTGATGGCAGCCCATTCTGGCATGATCAATGCTTGGAGTTTGTCAGAATTTGTGGGTTTTTTTTGTCCACCAGCCTCTTGAGGATCGACCACAAGTTCTCAATGGGATTAAGGTCTGGGGCGTTTCCTGTTCATAGAGCCAAAATGTCAATGTTTTGTTCCCCGAGCCACTTAGTTATCACTTTTGCCTTATGGCAAGGTGCTCCATCATGCTGGAAAATACATTGGTCATCACCAATACATTGGTCATTGTTCTTGGATGGTTGGGAGAAGTTGCTCTCTGAGAATGTGTTTGTACCATTCTTTATTCTTGGCTGTGTTCTTAGGCAAAAGTGTGAGTGAGCCCACTCCCTTGGCTGAGAAGCAACCCCACACATGAATGGTCTCAGGATGCTTTACTGTTGGCATGACACAGGACTGATGGTAGCGCTCACCTCGTCTTCTCCTGACAAGGTGTTTTCCGGATGGCCCATAACCCCAGTTCTCAGCAGGACTTTCTGCAGAATATCAGTCTGTCCCTGATGTTTTTCCTGGAGAAAAGTGGCTTCTTTGCTGCCCTTCTTGACACCAGGTCTTCCTCCAATAGTCTTCACCTCACTGTGCATGAAGATGCACTCACACCTGCCTGCTGCCATTCCTGAACAAGCTCTGCATTGGTGGTGCCCCGATCCCACTGATGAATCAACTTTAGGAGACGGTCCTGGCGCTTGCTGGACTTTCTTGGGCACCCTGACACCTTCTTTATAACAATTGAACCTCTCTCCTTGAAGTTCTTGATGATTCGAAAAATTGTCTATTTAGGTGCAATCTTACTAGCAGCAATA
>JACXGM010001659.1:39501-52858 GCA_016801145.1 Umbra pygmaea
CGGTGCTCTAGTGAGCGATTGGTGATGCCTCGGTGCTTTAGTGAGCGTTTGGTGATGCCTCGGTGCTCTAGTGAGCGATTGGTGATGCCTCGGTGCTCTAGTGAGCGATTGGTGATGCCTCGGTGCTCTAGTGAGCGATTGGTGATGCCTCGGTGCTCTAGTGAGCGATTGGTGATGCCTCGGTGCTCTAGTGAGCTATTGGTGATGCCTCGGTGCTCTAGTGAGTGATTGGTGATGCCTCGGTGCTTTAGTGAGCGATTGGTGATGCCTCTGTGCTCTAGTGAGCGAATGAGAAGGTCTTTTGTCCCTGGAGCGGTTAGATATTTTAATGAACACTGTTAGTTGGTAAGCCTGCATTCTGCACTGCACTTTTGAATTGTGAAATTTCTAATTGTTACTTATTGGTTCTTAATCAGGTCTTAATCAGTCTCATAGTGCAGAATAATTTATTTATTTGTCTGTTAGATGTGTATTGTGTTTGTTGGCTGTATGATTTAAGTTGGTGGCAAAACAGTTTCCCTAATGGGATCAATAAAGTTGTCTATCTATCCATCTATCTAGGAGACTTTGTGAAAATTTGTATTTGTGACATTCTCCAAAGTTTTGGCCACAACTGTACATAGTTTATTTGGTATTGAAGGGTGTGTTTGAGTTGTGTGTGTGTGTGTCTGTGTTTATGTGACCATGTCCTTTTGCTTGTGTGTACATGTATCAAAATACTTCTGATAACCAAACGTCCTGACAAGTATAGTAACCTCATGGTATATCATCACGTAAGGACTTTTCCAGTCCTTATAAAAATGGATTTAAAATGTTTCGGGTTAAAGATAGGGGTTTAGGTTAGGGGTGTAACGAGGTTTAGGGTTACAACCAGGGTTTAGGTCAGGCATTAAATGTTAGGTTTAGGTGTTGGTTTTAGGATTTAGGTTTTACAGGTTGTTGGGTGCTAAGGTTAGGGTAAGGGTTAAAAAAAAATTGTTCCCAAAAACATCCTCACAAGTAAAACAAGCGTGTGTCTTTGCAGTATGACACAGAGTTGTCGTCCAGACAGTTTGGCGTGGAGGTGTCTCGTCTGACCAACGATGAGAGGACAGTGCCCCTGGTGGTGGAGAAGCTCATCAACTACATCGAGATGCATGGCCTCTACACCGAGGGTATCTACAGGAAGTCTGGCTCCACCAATAAGATCAAAGAGCTTAAGCAGGGCCTGGACACCGGTACGTTATACATGATGAGACACCAGGGGTGTTTCTAATGAAACATGGGATGGGTTTCTCATTCCTGAATTCTCACATTTTGTCATAACAGACGTGAACAACGTGAACCTGGATGACTACAACATTCACGTCATCGCTAGCGTCTTCAAGCAGTGGCTCCGGGACCTTCCCAATCCGCTCATGACCTTCGAACTATATGAGGAGTTTCTCCGCACCATGTGTAAAGATTTTTTTATGAATTAATACACTTATTTTATTTCCGTCTTCAAAACATATGCAAGATGTAATTAATCGGTTTGGTGGTGAATGTATGTGCAGGTTTGCAAGACAAGAAGGAGGCAATTCGTGGGGTATACTCGATAATTGACCAGCTCAGTAGAACTCACCTTTATACTCTGGAAAGGCTCTTCTTCCACCTAGTCAGGTAACTGGCTACCACACCATGTGTTTTTGTGGTAATAGTATAGTGGCACACATAAATCTGTTAAACCTACTACCATAGAAATAGAATAGATAGAAAGGCCATTGAGCTGCTTAGCGTGGTCATTTCATTAGTACACAACAAAATGGTGATTGTTGTTAGTTGTCACGGTGACAACACGCAAATCGGTTTAATGCGGAAGTAGTCTGCTAGATCTTTACAATGTAATGGTACACGTAAAAATGGCTGCCGCTCTGACCATTCTGCTACATTGATTTTAATTGGAATGTCCTTTCTATCCATATTTTTATGCCTACTACTTTCAATGAGAAGCTGGAAACAAACTCCAAATGTATCGTCATATGTTCTGTGTTCCCCAGGATTGCTGGACAAGAGGACACTAACCGTATGTCAGCCAACGCCCTGGCCATCGTCTTTGCCCCCTGCATCCTCCGCTGCCCCGACACCATCGACCCCTTGCAGAGTGTACAGGACATTGGGAAGACCACCGCGTAAGACCCCAGTCCCACAGCTACATTAGCATTACGTTACTGTGTAGATGACGGTGTAAAATAAAAGTGGCTTTCCTGTTCAAGGTGCGTGGAGCTGATCATTGGAGAACAGATGAACAAATACAGGGCTCGGCTGAAGGACATCAATAGTCTGGAGTTCGCAGAGAACAAAGCCAAGTGCAGGCTGACACTAATCCGGAGGTCAATGGTAAGGACAACGTTTACAAAGTGGTCCCCCAGACGAGACATATTCAAATACTTTCCCAACTATCCAACCGATCTTGTTAAGGAACTGTACTTTAGCCTCCTCCTCGTCTAACTAACCCGGTTTTCTCATCTTTCAATCTTCTCCTTTTTCTCTTTCCCTGTTTTCCCGTCTTGATCCAGAAACCTGCTCTAATTGCTGTTAGATTTATGACCATTTCCCGCAGTACCATCCCGGTATGTACCCCACTGTAACCCAACCTTGCTTAGTGATTGTCATCCTCTTGTCGGCCATTTTGTTGTGGGAGTGATTACGTCCGGCCTTGCACTACCCCATCTTTAAGATGTGGTATGACCGACCTCCTCTATCCAGGAAACTTGACTTGACTCCCCACAAAATGGTGGCAGCTCACTCTAGTCCCGTTTCTCCTTGTCTCTCTTTCAAATGCTCCCTGTGTCTTTTTCTCTCCCTCTTTTTTCATTCTTCCTTTTTTCTTTCTCTGGTGCCGGTACTCTGGTTCTCTCTCCAGCTTTGTGTGACTGTCTGACTGCATACCCTAACTGTCTCTTGGGGTTGAAAGGTGAAGACAGGGACATACTGTAATACAGTCAGGCAATTGTTGCTAACTCATCCATGCTGTGGCTTACAAAAACAAACACTGCGCTGCCAGAAAATTTCAACTGTGAACTTCATATGTATTTGAAAGTGTTACAATTGAATTAAGATACAATGTTTGAATAAATCATATATAGTTAACCTCAGCAAAAAAAGAAAGTCCCTTTTTCAGGAAACTGTATTTCAAAGGTAATTCATAAAAGGTATTACAGATCTTCATTGTAAACGGTTTAGACAATGTTTCCCATGCTTGTTCAATGACCAAAAAACATTAATGAACATGCACCTATGGAACGGTCTCTAAGATATTAACAGCTTACAGATGGTAGGCGATTAAGGTCACAGTTATGAAAACTGAGCACACAAAAGAGACCTTTCTACTGACCCTGAAAAACACCCAGACAAAGATGCCCAAGGTCCCTGCTCATCTGAGTGAACGTGCCTTAGGCAGCCTGTAAGGAGGCATGAGGACTGCAGATGTGGTCAATAAATTACAATGTCCGTACTGTGAGATGCCTAAGACAGCGCTACAGGGAGACAGGAAGTACAGCTGATCATCCTCGCTATGGCAGACCAATCCCATTGAGCACGTCTGAGAACTTGTAGGTGCCTTGGTGGAAGAGTAGAGTAACATCTCACAGCAAGAACTGGCAAATCTAGTGCAATCCATGAGGATGAGATGCACTGGAGTATTTAATGATGCTAGTGGCCACACCAGATACTGACTGTTATTTTTTATTTTGACACTTTTTGTTCAGGGACACTATTTCATTTCTGTTAGTCACATGTCTTAGTTGTTGAATCTTTTTATATTCATACAAATATTTACACATTAAGTTTGTTGAAAATAACAGCCGTTGAAAGTGAGACAACGTTCCTCTTATTGCTGAGTTTGTTGTTTTCTCAATGCCAGTTTAACATCTGCTTAGTTATCCAATGTTCAAAGTGAGAACAACTTTGGTCAGTTATGTTTGGACAGTTGTAGGTTTATAGATGGTGGGGAAAGTGTATCAGCAGAGCTCTGACCTAAATTACCAGAGGAAATGACTGTCCTCATGCCCCTAATAGAGATGGTGTATATGGGGAGGGTTTGTGCGATGTTTGGATCTATGAAACCTTCCCCGTTGTCTTTGATGTGATTTTCACCTGTATGTTCTCCTCTATGTTTACTTGTTTGTATTACGCAGCCAAATGGAGCCAAAAAGGTAACCCATGCCGCACAGTATCCATTATTGAGTTTTGGGTGTCTCGTGTTTTAAATGGTGGTTAGACTGCATGTGGGAGTGGATAGCATGGCCTGGGCTTGTTGTGGACTTGAAAGGGAAACTTTAACCTGGGGTCATTTGTGAGTGGGTAGCATGTCCCCTTTGTGGCACTGATGTTTTAATTGAAATTATGTAGTACAAACTTTTACAAGAACATGCACACACTGGCAATGTCATAAACTAACGTAGATGCAGAGTTGTAAAAAGTACAAAGTATTTACTTTTCTGGGTTGGGCTGAATTCAAAAGTTTTGAGAAGTTCCTAAATAAGTTCCTAAATGAGCAGTTAACCAGAGTTTGTAACTAACCAGTGATCTATGAAATGAAAACCAAGAGTAAAAATGACTAGTTATGGTAACTGGGTAGATATGGTCACTGATTACCTTACCTCATCAATTAGGTTTTAATTAGCACTTTCCAAAATGGGTGAACTCAGCCAAGTACTTTTACTTTGTATTTTTTGCAACTCAGCATAGGTGTAACTTGGAGGAAGCACATCACAAATGACTGGTGTTAGTCAAAGCTGAGTAACCGAAAACCACTTGCATTGAAATGCTACAGGGTAGCTGGGTAGACTTCAAGCAGACAATATGCTAACGTCTCCCTGACTGAACGATCATTTTTGGGGTTTGTTTTGCAGGGCAAGGGCCATGTGCGGCGGTTCAGCTACCACACGCCTTCCCCCCCCGTCAGCCCAAGGCTACCGTTGGTGGCAGACGCGGCGATGCAGGAGTGCGTTGGTGGGGAGGTGGGGCTGGAGCCGGAGTTATCTGAGCACCAGCAGGTGGCGCTGCAGCAGGAGGAGAGGGTACTGGCGGAGCAGATCGAGAGCCTGCAGAAGGAGAAGTATGTTATTGCCAAGTGGTTAGGCTATGACCCGGAAGTTGAAGCATCCCTAGGTGGATTCTGATGCTACCTGGCTATCACCTTACGTTAGCATTCCATAGACTCCATTCATTTTAGTGTCACTTTGACAACAAATTAATTTACATCTCAAGCTTTTAAAGACTCTATTTGTCCATTGTTTATTTTTTAAGAAACACGACAATGTATAAAAAGCTACATTATCTTGAATCTCACGTTATGGCCCCGTAGCAGCCGTTTTTGTGAAAATATGCTAACTGTTGTGTCATAACCACGCAACTTTCTGTCGCATAGTAGAGAAAGTAATGTATAGTCCAGGAGAAGTTTGCAGGCAATCGGGGGACGTGGAGGCACAAGGGCGTAGGAACGGGGGGGACATGCCCCCCCAATGTTACAGACAGGCAATGTGGTCCCCCCAATAATAAGAACAATTTGTGAAAAAAATATGGTGTCCCCCCCAATATTAAACTCGTTCCTACGCTCTTGTGGAGCCATACAGTCAAGAGAGAAGCCCATAGAGAGTCCACAAAATATTTCAGCAATGTTTTGATGGATTGGAGACAGTGGCGGTTTATCTAGAAGGCCAAAGGAAGCCTGGCCTCCTCATAAAAATATAAAACATAATTTTAAATATAAAATAAATTAACCGTAGGAATTATAGATTTACGGTTGTTTTTTTACAGATTTTGCAATATCCCTTATCAAAACATTCCATTATCATTTTCTTCTATAGCTGGTAGAGCGAAACAGCGCCCCTCTGCCACTGCGTGGGTGGTGCAGTCCTGTCTGTGCTCTGTCTAGTGGGCAGTAATGCAGTTAAATGCTACAAACGCTTTTTTTTGTAGAGTTCTTTGTAGAACTAACATTGTTGTGCCTCAGGCAGTGTACAGTCTACATGAGTTTTTAGTCTACATGAGTGTGTACAGTCTACATGGGTGTGTACAGTGATATCTCAGGCTGCATTGTCCTGAGTTGATATGCTTCAGATAAGGACAGATTGCTCAACTCAGTTTGTTTCTGATTAATACCAAAAACACGATGGCCAAGCTAACCAATAACACACTGACAGGTTTCTATTTCCTGATCTGTTTGGCTCAAGGTCATTGAGATCTTGTATTTACAAAATTACACAAATTGGCCTTGGGGGGCATTGGATTAGTCACCGTAAACAACATGTTTACTTTAGCCTTGTTGTACGTTTCTTTTAAATTAAATACATCTGTATGGTGTTATACCTGTTATAAAATAAATACTTTTACATTTTAATCATTTTGCAGACACTCTTATCACATATAAATTAGTATAGTGTTATACTTGTATTATACAAGAGACCTAGCAAATTGGCAAAATTGGGAAACTGCCATTGTGGTATGAGCTTACAGATGCCATTGTGTTATTACATTATCTCTTCCATGGTGTTATTACTTCATCACTGCCATTGTGTTATTACTGTATCACTGCCATTGTGTTATTACTGTATCACTGCCATTGTGTTATTACATTATCACTTCCATTGTGTTATTACATTATCTCTTCCATGGTGTTATTACTTTATCACTGCCATTGTGTTATTACTGTATCACTGCCATTGTGTTATTACTGTATCACTGCAAACGTGTCTCACTTTTTTTTGTCCCTGCAGAGAGGAGTTGACTTTTGAGATGCTGACGTTGGAGGCACGGGCATCAGACGACGAGACGCTGGACTCTGAGGCCTCCATCGGTACAGCAGGCAGCTCAGAGAACCTCAATGTAGATTCTGAAGGTGCCACCTCAGACTTTTCCGGTATGCAAATATTAAAAACATTTTTATTAGGCTTGACATTTCTTTCTGAAACTATGCCTAGTAAGATAGGACCATTAGTAAAAATCTGCATATTATTTGGTTAAAACTTTGTGCCATGGTGATCCTTCCTCAGAGAGAGGCCCTGCGCGGTCAGCCGCCTCACGGCCTAAGAGGACGGAAGGGAAGATCAACCGACGCCATAACCTACGTAGGCAACCAGACTCCCAGGACACAGTGGACTCCTGTTCCACTGTCTCCGCCTCCCAGATAAACCCCTCCTCCTCTGCAGTGACTGCACGCCGCTACCGCTACCGCTACAAGTCACCCTCTGTTGACTCCGCCACTGGCACCCAAGGTTTGCCCCTGACCCAGCCTACTCGCCGTGACAGCGCAGACTGTCCCTCTTCAGCTGAACAGGAGTGGCTATTTGAGGAGAGGTCAGAGTTCACCAGCCGGGGAACCTTTAACCCGGAGAAGGGCAAACAGAAACTGAAAGGGTCCAAGCCCTCCCCCTTGAGGCACACCCGTGACAGTGGGGGCCACAGCAGCGATCCGCCTGATTTACCTCAGCAGCTGGTTTTGTATGGTAACAATGAGTTCATGGTGTGAAGGACCCTGGGAAGACCTGTGTCACAGTCCAAACTCTCTAACCCCTCAGCCAGCGCCCACGCACACCAAAAAGGGTGAAGAGCAGGCCATCTCACCCTTCCTCCAACGCTGTAGCTCCCCACATCCACGTCCGCAACGATGATGTCCTGCAAGTGCCATGTACTGTGTCTCCGCCTCCAAGTGAGTGTGGAGGAAGACCCTGGGACCAGGAGAGAAGTACCCAGAGGAAGGGCCTTATCTAACAGCCACACTCCCTTTTATCCCCCTGCAGGGCCTACCTCAGCCCGTAAGGGAGGGTGTGTGGGGCGGAAGGGCAGACTAAAAGGAATGCTGGGACACTGAGAGAGGACCCCTCCTTAGCTGGGAGAGCCACAGAGCCACAGAGCGGTAGTAAAACGAGGCTGGAGGATGAAAATACAAAACAGGCTACTCAAGCCCAAGGGCGTAGGAATGAGGGGGGCGGGTGGGACATGTCCTCCGCAATGTTACGGACAGGCAACGTGGTCCGCGCCAAAAATAAGAACCAGTGAAAATGTATGGTGCCCCCCCAACATTAAACTCGTTCCTACACCCTTGCTCAAGCCTTCATCGGTGCTGCCGTCTCCTTGAACTTTAGCTATCAATCATTGGCTGCTTTAAAGTTTACAGTTCATAACAATCAGTGTAAGCAGTGGTTTCTCTATTATTACAAATGTATTTTTCCCTTAAGCGTATTTAATACACTTTTATTTCATGAAAAGTATAAATCTATATAACTATAATATACAGGTATAAATACTGTAAAAAGCCGGAACACCAGTGTCTGCTGGGTAGTTTGATATTTATCTTTTGCTAGGAGAGGGATGTTGAATTGTGCGATGGCTGTGTATGTGCGCGTGTGTAAGTGTGAATTTGTGCGTGTGTGTATGAGAATACCACTTTGTGTTTTAAGTTTGTGCTGCTTTTCTTCCCTGTCTTGAGGGAAATACCACCATAAAAGGGACCAAGTTAGCTGATGTGCAGATCCCTTTTCTGTAAAGAATGTTGGATGTGAATAAAATCACTGCATACACTGCTTAACAGCTTATCAAACATTTTTAATACACAGTAAATATATGGTGGAAAAAATGTCATTTTCTTTCTCTGAATACATTTCTAAGTTCATTTTCACGTATGCTCTTATGACACTAAATTAATTTATTTAAACCATAACGTTCAACCTTACAGTTTTGTGTTACAGACGTGCCAGTGGTTAAGGATGGTACCAGTTGTAGCACAAGGTACCTGCTTACATTGTATGGCTGTTACCACAGTTGTGATGGGATGTGCGTCATTTTTGGCATCGCTGAACTGTGGTGAGGAAAATGCTCAACCGTTCAAATCAAATCAAAACCCAATATGTTGTGCCCACCTGTAAACCTGGGTAAATCTTAAAAGGTTTCTTAAAATACCAAATCCTAGACAGTGTTGTGCTGGAAAAGCCCTGGTGTTGGAATCGGTGCACCTTGTACTGACAATCTTGCTTCAGTGGGTGTCCAGATGTCCCGTGGTTAGAGAGTCAAATTTGTAATCAGAAGGCGGTGGTTTGATTTCTGAATGGGCCAAATGTCACTGTGCCCTTGAGCCGAAACACTTTATTCATACTAGTGCCAGGAGATGTCCCTTTACTGTAAGTCACTCTGACGTCTGCTAAATGAATGGATTGTAATCAAACTCAGTTCACTCATCTTTCCCGTTCTAATGTTCAATCGATCAGTAAGTGATTCCTGTCTACATGCTTCATAAAACAAGCCACAGCCATGTCATTTACAAATATGTGGTGTACTTAATAAACCGGCCATTGAGTTTAAGTAGTTCATGTGCTTAAATTTACTTTTCCCCCTAAAAAATGTTGTCACCTCACAGTATTAGTCTTCCGTTTTTTAATCTCAGGTTTTAATATTTACACATCAACTTAATAACAACATTAAACCCTTCAGGACATCTGTATAAGTACGAGTAAAGATGTTTATATTATTTCTTTATCTTCTTTTCCAGAGTGGTGTGGAATAGTGTATATTTTAATAAAATGATCACAGCTAATTTAAATATGGATTCTAGAAGAAGGAGAATGTTAAACATATTTTAAAATGAATAAGTGAAAAATAGTAAGAAGACATGCCTGTAATATCAAAATCACAATTTGGTTTTATTTTTTTTGAGGGGTCCTAGCATGAAAAGTTAGGATTCAATACATTGTTTAGTCAAGTAAATGATGCCTATTTGATTACAACAGCAGTCTACTTATTAATGATTCTATCTGCTGAGCCCTATATGCAATTAGGCAGTCAATCCATTAATTATTTTATTATTGAAAACATCTCATTCATTGATTATTGTTTTTCTAAGATATTAGTGTTGGACTTGGTAGCAACCAAAATGGACTGGTGCTTCCTAATGCACTTTGATGTTTATTGTAATTATTCTTAACGAATACTTATTTTTTGTGTTTTCTGGATGTATTTTTAAATCATTTTTGAGAAGTTTCACAGAGATATGTCAGAAGGAGCACTCTGCTGTTTTTCAGGGATCAATCAAATACTAAATTTACATCACAAAACATTTTTCAAACATCTCACCACTGTGTTAGGTGTAGAATCACAGGAGAGCAGGTATGTTTATTGTAAGCCATGTATTATTTATAATACCAAAACGTATTGCCCTTTACAATTTGCGGATATGTTGCAAAAATATGAGATAATACCAGTCCAAAGTTGTCTTCTTCAAAGCTAAATATAATAAGCTAGCGAGCAATGGGACAGCGAGCCAGGGGACATCCAGTGTGTCACAAGTGAGGAAGGGAGAAGGCTGGGGACAGGTGAGTAAATACATAGCAGAAGGTTTACTGAAGAAACACAGGCACTTTCAAAAGTAGGAAAACAAGGTTTGTGCAAGCCTGGCAACAAATAACACTAGACAAGCATTACCTATACCAAACCTTTTTCAATATTGTATCCCCTTTGAATTGATTTTTAAGCCAAGTACCCCCTGACCAGTGCCAAGTATCCCCTGACCAGCGCCAAGTACCCCCTGACCAGCGCAAAACATTTTTGTTAGAAAAAAAAGTATATAAAGAGGTACAATACAGTGCCGGCAGCAACCACTAAACAACAAACTTTTTTAAACAAAAACATTTAAATGCTACATTTCAAATGTTTACAATCCATCACTTAATTCATTCATTATTATAGTATAATTATTTTAGGAATTATGCATGACATGTTTTTTTATTAGAATTTCTTCAAATATTTCATGTACCCCCTGCAGTACCCCTAGGGGTACACGTACCCCCATTTGAGAAACACTGACCTATAGAAAGGATTTATGTAGTACATGTAACTAGAGCTACAGGATATTTGGACAGTGCATTGATCCCCTAAGCTATCGGTTGTGTTCAAGATAAGTTTGTAGATAAACATCAATATTTTTATCAAAGGCTGTGTTTAAACATGAAGCCCATTTCCTATCCACTAATTTCTTGTTTCACCACTGATGTTGCTCAATCACTTTAACATTGATTCAACAAAATGTCAGCATTAGTCAGTGTGCTGAAGTGTTCTGTGGCCTAAACAAATTTGCATCTATAGAAAGGCAATTATCCTGTACCCTAAATGTTTTTCATATATGACAATCAGGCCCGTTGCGACAAGGCAAGCAAACCAAGCAATTGCTTGGGGCCCCGAGCTGGCCTGGGGCCCCAAGACAATGACTGTTTAAGAATAAAATGCAACGACAAATTGTGTGAGCGGCCCTTTGATAGTCAATGCAGTAAAGCGCAATGACACTGTTATCGGGATCCCCCTCAAGGGTCCCCTCTTGTGATCTCTGCTGTATGTGGTGTACTTAATAAACCGGCCATTGAGTTTAAGTAGTTCATGTGCTTAAATAATTTACTTTTCCCCCTAAAAAATGTTGTCACCTCACAGTATTAGTCTTCCGTTTTTTAATCTCAGGTTTTAATATTTACACATCAACTTAATAACAACATTAAACCCTTCAGGACATCTGTATAAGTACGAGTAAAGATGTTTATATTATTTCTTTATCTTCTTTTCCAGAGTGGTGTGGAATAGTGTATATTTTAATAAAATGATCACAGCTAATTTAAATATGGATTCTAGAAGAAGGAGAATGTTAAACATATTTTAAAATGAATAAGTGAAAAATAGTAAGAAGACATGCCTGTAATATCAAAATCACAATTTGGTTTAAATTTTTTTGAGGGGTCCTAGCATGAAAAGTTAGGATTCAATACACTGTTTAGTCAAGTAAATGATGCCTATTTGATTACAACAGCAGTCTACTTATTAATGATTCTATCTGCTGAGCCCTATATGCAATTAGGCAGTCAATCCATTCATTATTTTATTATTGAAAACATCTCATTCATTGATTATTGTTTTTCTAAGATATTAGTGTTGGACTTGGTAGCAACCAAAATGGACTGGTGCTTCCTAATGCACTTTGATGTTTATTGTAATTATTCTTAACGAATACTTATTTTTTGTGTTTTATGGATGTATTTTTAAATCATTTTTGAGAAGTTTCACAGAGATATGTCAGAAGGAGCACTCTGCTGTTTTTCAGGGATCAATCAAATACTAAATTTACATCACAAAACATTTTTCAAACATCTCACCACTGTGTTAGGTGTAGAATCACAGGAGAACAGGTATGTTTATTGTAAGCCATGTATTATTTATAATACCAAAACGTATTGCCCTTTACAATTTGCGGATATGTTGCAAAAATATGAGATAATACCAGTCCAAAGTTGTCTTCTTCAAAGCTAAATATAATAAGCTAGCGAGCAATGGGACAGCGAGCCAGGGGACATCCAGTGTGTCACAAGTGAGGAAGGGAGAAGGCTGGGGACAGGTGAGTAAATACATAGCAGAAGGTTTACTGAAGAAACACAGGCACTTTCAAAAGTAGGAAAATAAGGTTTGTGCAAGCCTGGCAACAAATAACACTAGACAAGCATTACCTATACCAAACTTTTTTCAATATTGTATCCCCTTTGAATTGATTTTTAAGCCAAGTACCCCCTGACCAGTGCCAAGTATCCCCTGACCAGCGCCAAGTACCCCCTGACCAGCGCAAAACATTTTTGTTAGAAAAAAAAGTATATAAAGAGGTACAATACAGTGCCGGCAGCAACCACTAAACAACAAACTTTTTTAAATAAAAACATTTAAATGCTACATTTCAAATGTTTACAATCCATCACTTAATTCATTCATTATTATAGTATAATTATTTTAGGAATTATGCATGACATGTTTTTTTATTAGAATTTTTTCAAATATTTCATGTACCCCCTGCAGTACCCCTAGGGGTACACGTACCCCCATTTGAGAAACACTGACCTATAGAAAGGATTTATGTAGTACATGTAACTAGAGCTACAGGATATTTGGACAGTGCATTGATCCCCTAAGCTATCGGTTGTGTTCAAGACAAGTTTGTAGATAAACATCAATATTTTTATCAAAGGCTGTGTTTAAACATGAAGCCCATTTCCTATCCACTAATTTCTTGTTTCACTACTGATGTTGCTCAATCACTTTGATATTGATTGAACAAAATGTCAGCATTAGTCAGTGTGCTGAAGTGTTCTGTGGCCTAAACAAATTTGCATCTATAGAAAGGCAATTAGCCTTTCGCCGAGCCCCGCCCCCCTTAGTTATTGTTGCTACGCCCGACAAACAAATGGTCAAACACCCGACCAGTGCAACAGATTGCCATAACGGAAAAGGTATACCGTGCGTGTCAGTTACCTTTTTTGGAGCATTAACTCTGCGATATCCTCAAGATCGAGGCAAAAGGGGTTACAGTATGCAGTGG
>JACXGM010001660.1:0-12123 GCA_016801145.1 Umbra pygmaea
GACTAGCGGTTTGAGCTCAAACAACGCTAAGAGAGAGCTACGAATGGTCCAGACCAACCTTACGAAAGTGTGACTTACAGAAGATATACTTAGCGTACGAACGTTTCGGGAACCGTGCCATTAGGTTAAGAGAGAGGTTAAGGAATAGGTTAAGAACTACTTAGCGATAAGAACGTTTTGGGGAACCGGGCCCAGATCAGTCAGAATGTGCCTACTTTCATTATTATCATTTCAGTACCAGTTGCCATAGCTTTAAGCCATCTATCACTGTAGCTAAACTAAATTGGAATTACAAACATCCTTTTATCTAGCTATCCTCTGTAGTTAAAACAAATGGAATTACACACCAGCCGTTAGCTTGATAGCTTGCCTTACATTACTGGAAATACTGGAATAAATACCAACATAAATGAACAGGGTCAAAGTGCAATACAGAGTGAGGATGTTGTGATGTGATTGTGAATCTGTATCTAAGATACATTTTTATATTTCTAGACTGGTGAATTGACTAGGAATGCATGTGAAAATTGAGTTTGGGTGACATATTCCTTTAATAGTCAGCAGCAGCATAGCAAACAGAATCCTACTGCTGCATTTTCTGTAAAACTAAGTAAGGTTGTCCTGGGCAACTAGTGGACATCCATCATTGTCAGGTGAACAAAATATTGATGTGTTCTTTTTTATTATCTATTTCTATGTTTTACAATATGGAAAAATTGGTTAAGTTCAACACCACCATCAGGCCATCTGGTGTGTTTGTAGCAAATGTCAGATCTCTATGGTAAGATGAATCGTTCACCCAAATTGAGTGATGTTCAGCACAGTGGTGTTTCTTACCTACATACTGACATGCACAAAGACGAAAAACATTCCCCTCACTGATATCATACGGGAGAAAATAACAGTCTTAGGCTCATTTGGAGGTAATGACTCTCAGATCGGGGGCAGTAGAGACAGCGCAGGGGCTCAAAGCATTTAGATAATAAGAATGCCAACACAGCCGTCTTTACAATGTGTGACACACTCAGTGAGAAGAACAGGGCTACACCTGGGAGGAGAAATGGCAGGCTTACTGTAATAGCTGAAATGTAATACATGAAAAAGAATCAAACATATGCTTTACATTATTGACTTGTATAGCATTCTATTAATTTCCTCCTACCACTCTCCATTAAGCCAAAGTCAGGGTGACAGTTTAACTGAATATTACACATTAACTAGGCAGCGAAGAAAGCTGTATGTTTCAATGCGGATAAGAGGAGAGGTTGGTAGTCAGAGTCAAGCACAGCACTCTACTCAAGTGCTCTCCTCTCCTCTTTTCACTGTCATTGTCAAAATAGTGCACTATAGAGAATAGAATGCCATTTGGCACACAGCTTGTCTATTTGCTCTGCTGGATTCCCTACCTTATTTTTCTGTAATTTATCTGTATCTGTAACCTTCAAAGTTACTGTAAGTTCCTCTGTTTTCAAATTTGGAAAAAGAGAGGCCTTGAGTCAATTTTACAGTTTGTGAAGTAAGAAAAAGAACAGACCAGTGAAATATATAATTTTTTTCATTTTAAATACTGTGCATTATTGTAAAAAGTGTGTTGTAAACAGTGCTTCACTCAGATTTATCTAAGGGTTTGTACTGCGATCTGTATGCCACAGACATTTTTCGAGGCAAAACAAAACATGACTACAGTACTTTCATTGTTATATCTCCCTTCCCCAGTCTGGACCCAACATTACATACAGTAGTATGGAGTAAACGCATTGTTGCTTATGCCTAAAGGTTTATGAAAAACATATGACTGACCTAGATATGCCTGGGACAAACTAAATATCACCCATGTGTGCCTCTCGCATGAAGTACCCCTTTAATATATCTCTTTTGGTGTTCCAGGCCCAGCAAAGATCCACACAGCCCCAGTGTAGTGTTGTTCATTTTTGGTTGCATGCAAATCTTCACACCTACGAGTCAATGGTATTCTAGGTGACCACTTTCTGCACCTTATTGCCAGAAGCCAGGCCTGTCTTGTCCATTAGCTCATATTTAGGCTGCAATGTGGTTGAAGTGGGGTTCAGGTGGAGACCTGCACACTGTAGCTCTTCTGATAGATGGTTAGCAATCTTTTTTAAGGCTACTTAATTAATAAGCAAATGCATAGGGTAGGAAAGGGGGGAATATGTCTTTATCTACAAAAAAGAATCAGTGGGATCTGTAATATTTACACACTATGGAAGTTGCTTGTTTATTCTTTGAATTTGTTTTGGTGAAACCATTACATTGGAAATGGTAACCTAGTGGTTAATGGTTAGCTAATTAATTTAATAATAACTTACCAGGCGACAAGCTAGGTTTTGAATATCTAGTGTGTTTTTTTATTATTTGACATGCTGCATACAGAACCTTATCCGCTCTTTCTCCTCAAGCACACATAAGGGGCCCTATTTTAACGATCTAAGCGCACGTTGTGAAGCGCATGGCGCAAGTGCGCTTTGGGCGTGTCCAAATCCACTTGCTAGTTTGACGGCAGAAAAAGGGGTCCATGCTCCACGAGCATGGTCTAAAAGTGTTGTATTAAGTGTTCATTAGTTCATACGTGTGTTTTGGATGTAATAAATTCATCTCTCATTCCCTATAAGAGCCAGGCACATTGGCTCTTATATCTTTCACGCATTGCTATTATGATGGCGGATTTGCACTGTAATATTAATATTTGTAATCTTTTGCATGTTTGTGTGCTGCTGCGCCTTCCTGTGTGTGTGCAACAAGCGTAGTGTGCATGCGCTGTGCATACGCCTAGGTGCATTTGTCTAATTTGCTATTAAAATAACAATGACGTACTGCGCCAGTTTTTTGTTGATCACTTTCTTATGCCTCAAGATAGCAATACACCCAGAATTATTATGAAGACACCTCCCTGTTAGACCAGCACGCCCATGGGTGCAAATATGGGCACAGGTGCATTTGCTATTTAAACGACACGGGCGCTGGACGGGAAATTGACAACTGCGTTGGTCTTAAATTAAAGACACTTGGGTTCAGGGCTTTGAGCTGTGTTGCACCGGGTGCAAGATGTTTGTTTTCAAAATATTTTTCCTCCAGGGCAGGGTCTCTCTTCCTCTTCCTCGCTTCTTCATTGGGGTTTTCAGTGAACCATTCTTTGTCTGGCCCCTCACCTGAGACCACTTTGCCATCAGAGACCCTACCAGAAGCACAAAACTCCAGACAACACAGCCCTCAGGTTCATAGGGACACACAAACCTCTCCACCACGTTAAGGTGATGGTTCCCGGAGAGGAATTAATTATTGGAATTAATTATTGTTTAATAGATTACTTTTGTTTAAAAGCTGTCTTTACATGCAGGCTTTGACCACAGGTGTCACAGGCGCACCCCAGGAGAGATTGACAGGTTTAGTTACTCTCCTGTGTTTGTTATTTTGGAGATTTCCTGTGTGCACGGTTATGAACTGATTTCTCACTGTTTTAGTCATAACAGAAATGTGAGAACTGCTCAACTCAAATATCAAAAGTCCCTAAAATAATCTAAGTGTTCGAATGAACAATATACTGTATATACAGTCATATGCAAATGCTTAGGAACCCCTGACAATTTCCATGATTTTCATTTATAAATAATTGGGTGTTTGGATCAGCAATTTTATTTTGATTTATTGAATAACTGAAGGACACAGTAATTTTTCAGTAGTGAAATTAGGTTTATTTGATGAACAGAAAATGTGCAATATGCATCAAAACAAAACAGACAGGTGCACAAATTTGGGCACTCCAACAGAATTATTAAATTAATATTTAGTTGAGTCTCCTTTTGCAGAAATATTAGCCTGTAGATGCTTCCTATAGCCTGTAATGAGTGTCTGGATTCTGGATGAAGGTGTTTTGGACCATTCCTCCTTGCAAAACTTCTCCAGTTCAGTTAGGTTTGATGGTTGCCAAGCATGGACAGTCCGCTTCAAATCACCCCACAGATTTTCAATATATTCAGGTGTGGGGACTGGGATGGCCATTCCAGAACATTGTACGTGTTCCTCTACATTAATGCCAGAGTAGATTTTGAGCAGTGTTTTGACTCATTGTCTTGTTAAAATATCCAGCCCCCGCGTAACTTCAACTTTGTGACTGATTCCTCTACATTATTCTCAAGTATCTGCTGCTATTGAGTGGAATCCATGTGACCCTCACAGCCCCACAGCATGATGGAACCTCCACCAAATTGTACTGTGGGTAGCAAGTTTTTGTCTAGGAATGCTGTGTTCTTTTGCCCCCATTCATAATGCTCCTTGTTATGACCAAATAACTCCATCTTTGTTTCATCAGTCCACAGCACCTTCTTCTGCTTGTCCAAATGTGCATTTGCAAACCTCAAGCGACTCTTTTTGTGGCCATGTTGCCACTCTTCAGAGGAGAGTCAAAGAGAACAACAACTTGTAATTCGTCACCTTAAATACCTTTTCTCATGATTGGATGCACCTATGAAGTTCAAGGCTTAATGAGCTCACCAAACCAATTGTGTGTTCCAATTAATCAGTGCCAGGTAGTTACAGGTATTCAAATCAACAAAATGACAAGGGTGCCCAAATTTATGCACCTGTCTAATTTCTTTTTCATGCATATGCATATTGCACATTTTCTGTTAATGCAATGCACTTAATTTCACTACCGAAATTTTGCTGTGTCCTTTTATAAATTTTGTTGTGTCCAGTTATTTGATAGATAAGAATGAAATTGCTGATTTAAACACCCAATTTTATATAATTGCATATAGCATTAGCAAATTTACGCGTTTCGGCAATCGCCTTCGTCGGTGTCTGGGCTTGGCTTCATATTTATAGAGTAGTGCATTTCTAAACAATTTTCAATACATTCAAAAATACATTCAAAAATACATTTGAAAATACATTCAAAAATACATTCAAAATTACATTTAATTGAACCCTCATAATTTTACACCTGTTGATCACATGAAGCACCCTAATTGTAGTTCTTCATTTAAGCCCCTAGGGTTTTATGTGTCTAAAGCATGAATATAATATGGCTGTCTTTGTAATAATATTTTTCTCTATCACATCCTCTTTTAATTGGCTGTACCACCTCTAAATCTTGGAACCATAGTTGACACACATGTCCAGCTGCATTAAATGTCTAGCAACAGGGGACTTTTCCTCACACATTAATGTTGCTCTTATGCTCAGTAATATGAATATTCAACTCCCTCTTAGTTTTACCAACATAACAAATGCTACATGGAAAGACATCACCTTTAGCCATGGCATTACAATATGTACAGCTGTAACATGGGAAATTGACTGAAGGGAAGGCTGATAGACAGTGCTGTGGAGGGACATACTATCCATCTACTCTTACTAAGTTGTCCCGTATATTTCTAGCTCGTTTGAGAGCAAGGTGTATCCTGAAAAGCCTGGCACATTGAGGGGTTGGTGGACAAGACATGACAATGTTTTTTGATAGAAGACTTAAGAGCCTAAGAGATAAGTGAATAGGTAGATGCAAAATACATAGTGTGATCCTTAGAAGTAGCAGGTCTAGAGGTTATAATAAGCTTTCCTTTGTAACGTTTCAGGCTCTTGTACTGCAATTATACAACAATGTTTTATCATAAACGTTTTAGCAAGGCAATCACACAAAAGACTAGATTATGTTTCTTCATCAGTGTTACAAATTATTCTCATTCTAACTGGCAGTAAGGGATGCTACTATGTCTAAGAGAATAAGGATGGTAACTGGAATATTGTAAAAAACATTATGATTTTACGGTGTTTTCCAACCAATAGGGTAAGATTAGACATTTCTAAAACAGGAGAATTCCAGGCGATTTCAAAAAGTACAGTAGCTCGATTGTTTGGATATCTGGAGTGCTGTCAGTAGCGGGAATAACTCAAATGATCTGTATTGCCAAAACCATGTTATCCCCCTGCTCCAGTTTACACATGTTTCGCTTTTACGGGGCAAGCTTTAAAATGTGCTTTTAGCCTCAAAAACATGTTCGAAATGTCATTTCTAGTGCATATAGCCATGTGCAGTGATTCCTTATAGTGAACACAGCGAATCAGATGGTAACACTTTATTTTGAGAGTCCAAAAAGTGTATCTGTAGATGCTCTACAAATGGAATTTTAGACTCTCCAAATGAAGTATAACCAATCAGACAGTGTACATACCTTAATTCCTCAAATAAAAACCGGTAGTCAAATAAACGCTGGGCCTTTGATAGTGGGTGGGGGCATGGTCAACAAAGAAAAATAAAGGCTGGTCTTTAATAAAGGCCGGGGGGATATTACGTGGGGATTATCTCCTAGGTGCCTTTCATATAATGTGTATTCCAGTTAAGCGTAATGTATATTTCTAACACTTTAATAGATTCAACAATATATTCATGCTATTTTCGGATATGGTACTACTATCTAAATCAGCGATACTCACTGCTCCTGCAAGCTGCCATTCCATAGGTTTTTGTTCCAAACCTAATTTAGCACAAGTGACGCTTCTCACTACCAGGTTGAAACCCTAACTCAGGGTAGTCGAAACTTTGGTTGGACGGAACATTTTGTATCTTCGTAATTATACTTAGTATCACTAAGTATTATTGTCCTACTGGTATTTCAGTAAATGCAGCTGTATGTTTTACTCAGCTTGGTGTTGTTTGTATTAACGTACAGGTAGATGGCAGTAACTACATTGGAAATAACATGGCTCCCATTCAGTGCAAGCGACTGAATCTTCAACAACGTTTTTCAACTACGTATTGGAACGGTTACAAGAAGTGTTGAGATTGCATTAACAACGTAATGCAGCAATAAAAGGCAAACTGGAACAAGGATTGACATTAAAATATAGCCAATTATACTTATCAAACAGAGGGAATCAGAAATAAAGCCCTGCCTCTAACAAAAGCCTGCTTGAAATAAAAGCCGGTTGCCTTCTGCAGTAGAGGTAAATAAAGGCCCCGGTCTTTATTTGAGGAAATACGGTACCTATGATTATTTTGAATTTTCCAGTGAAGTCCACACTAGTCGATTGTCGAAGTCATACAATGCAATATTCCACAAAAAAACTATTTGCCATGGTTCCAATCATTATCAGTATAACACAAACACTCAGTCAGTCTGTCATTGACTCTACGTATTTCAAACATCTGCAATCACTGGTTGAAGTTACTGTAGCTACCAAAGGTCCGCTAACCACTAGCTACTGTAACATAAAGAGTGACCTGTAATTTAATGCAGCAAAACAAAGACATTGTGTTTGAAAATCTATGGGATGATTTGAAGTGGGCTGTCCATGCTCGGCAACCATCAAAACTAGCTGAACTGGAGATGTTTTGAAAGGAGTGGTCCAAAATACCTTATAAATACGAGGCCGATTCTTGGACAGATGCTGAATAAGGCGATTGCTCAAACGCATGCATTTGGTGACTACTGCTTTATGCACTTATATTAAATTTGAAAGAAACATTTTGTGAGTGCCATTTTTTGCTTCAATTACTCAATTATCATTATCCACCAGCTGAAGTCACTACCCTCATTAGTTAGTCCTTTCAGTTTGTAGGGTTGGTGTGGTTCATTGTCTCATTGTAAGGTCTGTTGCGTGTGTGTGTATGTCAAAGCTCAGGAGTTGTTATTTGTTGTAGATCAGTACAATTACCGTTTTGCCCCTCGTGTCAGCTTTCTTTTGGTATAAGTGTTTACTATATTCAACATTGTTCATTTTCCAATCTTTCGCGCCTGTCTCTATTACTCCACATTAAGCACAGGCATCGTTGAAGGGGCACATGCCCAGCTCATACACACACATATGCACACACACACAAACACACAAACACACAAACACACAAACACACACAAACACACACAAACACACACACATCCACACACACACACACACACACACACACACACACACACACACACACACACACACACACACACACACACAAACACACACACAAACACAAGGATATCCACAACACCTAGTTGATCTAATCATCTTTGCTGACAGACAACTCAGGGGATTAGTGGCTTTTAAGACAATATTAAAACTAAACTAACACTGGCTGGTTTAATTAATTTGTTGTCCTCCTCTTTCTTTCATCCCTATTCATTGGACCAGGCTAGGGGTGTATTTACATCAAATCCTTCGTCATATTGCTAAGTGAATTTATTCAGTAACAAAATGTTTACAGCTTTAGAACAAAGTGATCTTGACTGTACACTAATTCAAAGTAAACATTGGGACCCTTGGGTTTTGAGTAGACATTTTTAGGTCATCAGTGCTTACAACATGTTAACAGATTCAGTGTTTACATGTTTCATCTTCCACTCTCTTTTCTCTCTCACCCCTCTCCCAGTATCTTGTTTGCAGACATTGTGGGGTTCACCAGCCTGGCATCTCAGTGTACTGCCCAAGAACTGGTCAAACTGCTTAATGAACTCTTCGGAAAGTTTGATGAGCTGGCCACAGTGAGTGCCTCCTTTATATTGTTCCATCCGGTGTGTCTGCTGGCTCAACACTTTTTCCCAGGTTTGTTGGGTGCAGTGTGTGTGTGTGTGTGTGTGTGTGTGTGTGTGTGTGTGTGTGTGTGTGTGTGTGTGTGTGTGTGTGTGTGTGTTATTATGGTATCACAGTATTATAAAAATATATAATTGTTGAACACACGGATGTACACTATATGACCGAAAGTATGTGGACACCCCTTACAAACTTTTGCTCAAATGTGCATAAAATCCAGCACATAGCCATAAAATCTCAATAGACCGGCATTGGCAGTACAATGGGCTGTACTGAGTAGCTCAATGATTATAAATGTGTCACTCTCATTGGATGCAGACTTTGCCACAAGTCAGTGTAAAGCACATTGCCTCTGGAGCAGTGGAAACATGTCTGAATTCAGATAATTGTTTATCAGCTGAAGTTTGTATGATTATATGTAAATGTAGCTGACTCTCTTAACTGAACTGATATTTACAATGGGAACGAATTCCTTTTCCAATTCAGGATTAATTCTGACATTATATTAAACTGTCTGTTTTAAAACCGCAGTAAACCGTGCAACCTGGAAAACATTACATCTCTGTACAGACAATTTCCATGATTTTCATTTATGAATAGTTGGGTGTTTGGATCAGCAATTTCATTTTCATCTATCAAATAACTGAAGGACACAGTAATATTTTAGGAGTGAAATGAGGTTTATTGGATGAACAGCAATTAGACAGGTGCAAAACTCTGGGCACCCCAACAGAAATATTACATCAATATTTAGTTGAGCCTCATTTAGCAGAAATAACAGCCTCTAGACACTTCCTATAGACTGTAATGTGTGTCTGGATTCTGGATGAAGGTATTTTGGACCATTCCTCCTTGCAAAACTTCTCCAGTTCAGTTAGGTTTGATGGTTGCCGAGCATGGACAGCCCGCTTCAAATCATCCAATAGATTTTCAATGTTATTCAGGTCTGAGGACTGGGATGGCTATTCCAGAACATTGTACTTGTTCCTCTGCATAAATGCCAGAGTGGATTTTGAGCAGTGTTTTGGGTCTCTGTCTTGTTGAAATAACCAGCCAACTTGAACTTTGTGACTGATTCCTCTACGTTATTCTCAAGAATCCATTTGACCCTCAACGTTAACAAGATTTCCAGTACCGGCACTGGCAATGCAGCTCCACAGCATGATGGAAGCACCACCAAATTGTACTGTGGGTAGCAAGTGTTTGTCTTGGAATGCTGTGTGTTTTTGCTGACATGCATAATGCCAAATTTTATGACCAAATAAATCCATATTTGTTTCATCAGTCCACAGCACCTTCTTCCAAAATGAAGCTGGCTTGTCCAAATGTGCTTTTGCATAACTTAAGCAACTCTGTTTGTGGCGTGTGTGGAGAAAAGGCTTCTTCAACATCACTCTCCCATACAGCTTCTCCTTGTGCAAAGTGCGCTGAATTGTTGAATGATGCACAGTGACACCATCCGTAGCAAGATGATGTTGTAGGTCTTTGGAGGTGGTCTGTGGGGTTTTTTGACCATTCTCACCAATGGTCAGAATTCTTTTTGCCTCTCTGATATTTTACTTGGCCTGCCACTTCTGGCCTTAACAAGAACTGTGCCTGTGGTCTTCCATTTCCTCACTATGTTCCTCACAGTGGACACTGACAGCTTAAATCGATGCAATAGCTTTTTTGTATCCTTCCCCTAAACCATAGTGTTGAACAGTACTTGTTTTCAGGTCATTTGAGAGTTTTTTTGAGGCCCCCATGTCAAAGAGAACGACAAATTCCAATTGGCCACCTTAAACACCTTTTCTCATGATTGGATGAACCTTTCTATGATGTTCAAGGCTTAAGGAGCTCACCAAACCAATTGTGTGTTTAGGTAGTAACAGGTATTCAAATCAACAAAATGACAAGGGTGCCCAAATTTATGCACCTGTCTAATTTAATTTTTACGCATATTACACATTTTCTGTTAATCCAATTAACCTCATTTCACAACCGGAATACCAATGTCCTTCAGTTATTTGATAGATCAAAACACCCACATATTTAAAAATGAAAATCATGGAAATTTCAGGGGTGCTTAAACTTTTGCATACGACTGTGTGTGTGTGTGAGTGTGTGTGGTGTGTGTGTGTGTGCGTGTATAGGCTGGAGTGTGGAACAGTTATATGTGTCACATGCAGTATTAATATCATTACAGTAGCCTGGCAGTAGATAGCGTATCACACTGCTAATCTGCTTTACCAGCCCACAGTTTTAGACAAGCTTACTGAAATAGACCCTACATCTACACCGTATATTACACTGTCTCTCTGTCCCTCTCTCCCTGTCACACACAAATGAAATATGCAAATACACTCCCACACACATGCAGACACACACTAGCATACATGCCTCCTAAATTCCCTCCACCTCTTTGTCACCATGCTTGCTGTTTCTGTCCTCTTTTCTTGTACTCATATCTCCATATCTCCCTCCACAATTCTCTTCTATCAAGTGATCCCTTTATCTCTTCATTTCTAGTTCCCTCTCCTCCTTGACATTTTCATCCTCCCCTTCCATGCTCCATGCTTCCATGCTCCATGCTTCCATGCTTCCATGCTCCATGCTTCCATGCTCCATGCCTCCATGCTCCATGCTTCCATGTTCCATGCCTCCATGCTCCATGCTAACATGCTCCATGCCTCCATGCCATGGCTCCATATCTAATCCACCATTCCCGGTGGTAGTAAAGTAGGAAAAAGTGGTGGCTCGATACCACTTTTTCATGTCAGATACTGATTCCGATATCACAACCTTGAGTACCTGCCAATACCGATATTGATACTGATACACTACCATATTTTTCTCCCTCTTAATCAAGTTTGTGGTGCCAAATTTTCCAACGCTGCTGCCACAGGGAGCATTTAAGACATGGGATAGACCTAAAGCTATTATTTCACTTTGCAAGAGCTATGTGTGCTATGCAGGAAGTGTTTTTGTTTTTTTAACTTTATTTAAATAGCTAAGTTGACTAAGAACCAATTCGTATTTGCATTAATGAACTAGGAGCAATGAAGGTTAACTGTCCAGTTCACAGACAAAACTATGTTCATAGTTTTTACCATGGATGCTGATTGAACCGGGGGCCTTATAAAAGCAGTCAGATGCTTTAAACACTAGGCAACCGCGTGTGCAATACTGGCACTGTTGGTGCTATGTGGGCACTGTTATGCGTGCTTTGCTGTGACCTTCACATGTGATATGCTGGCACTTTTACATGTGTTATGTCTCCACAGTTATGTGTTTGACGATATACAATGTAGTCCTCAGACATCAGATCTTAACTCGACTGAATTGATTGTTAGATTTGTTTGCTGACAGGGATGTAGGCATAAATGGCTGTGGCAGAATGTTTTAGGAAAAATACACAAATTACATTTTGACATTTCTTTGGTGGGTGTGTTTTGTAATTTGCATGGACTTGACAGTATAGGCAGCAAAGGCTAGGGACACAGAGACACTGTCAACTACACAACTGCTTATAAGGAGAAAGACAGAGCATTCATAGTAATGACTATTAAGGAATCATATGTAATGGAAACGTTGTCAAAAACATTTTCA